>JARJDS010026442.1:0-54558 GCA_030264155.1 Atheta pasadenae | reverse complement strand
TTTCAATAGACAATGTATATTCCTAAATATATTCCAAATTTCAAGTCATTCGGTTGAAAATTGTCTGAGTTATTTGTCTTTGAAACTTAAAAAATCAGTTTTGAGATATGAGCGTTTAATGCTCGCTTTAATCCTATAGATGGCGCTGTAGTAAAATCAACCATTGTATCTTTTAAAATTAATTTTGTCTAATAAATCAAACAGCATATTTTAATAACTCTAAAGTATTGTTTAATCAAAAAAAAACTTACATTTTAAGAAAATTCTAAAGTAGTTAAAATTAAAAAACAACATAACCTAACAACTTTTATTTTTACTTCAAAGATGGCACTAGTTTAGAAAACTTAATAACTAGTTTTGTAAAATAAAACCTGTATCAGTTTATTATTTATTAGTTTTTGTTGATTTTATTGCAATTTTATCGTTACACTTCGTCCATCTTCGCTTATAAATCTTCCTGTTTAATTCTTAAGTTACCATGCGTTCAAAACCTGTTCATGTGCATTTTACATGATATATTTTGATTTATATGCTATAATTGTAGTAATTGTTACTTATGCATAAAATTTATACGACTGGAAACGCGCAACGCAGTGCAATCTTTTAAATGCAAGAAGAGTAATTTTTGTTTGCTCATCGCAATTTGCGACCTTAAGCACACTTTTTGTTGTATTTGCCATGTTTGCATTTTCATTTTTCATTTTTCATTTTACGTCGAGAAGCGATGCATCACAGTGGGGCGTTTGAGGTTAATGCACCGCAATAAAATTAATTCCTCTTTGCTTGGAATTAATTCAACGGCAAAATTTAAACCTCCGTATTAATTAATTTATATTAAATTATTAATGTATTATTTAATTAATTTAATGTCAAAAACTATTAATAAACATCTGAAGTGGCGAGAAATTGCAAGTCTAAACCTGACCCAAAATTTTCGTCAAGATCAAAAGATCAAACGACTTGTCAACGCGTCGCTTGACTCATAATAAATTTATTAATTTGTTTTTGGTTTTATTGTAGCATGAATTTACAATAAAATCAAAAGAGGGTAACAAGAATAAAATTATACGTAAACCTTGACTTGGTTTTGTTTGTTTTTATTTTTAACAGCACTTTATCAGTAAAAAAAAATTGAATAAAATTTAGTTTTGTGATTCACATGCGTTCTAAATATTTTGCGCGCCACGTGCATAGAACGGATTATATATTTACCAAATTTTTGGCTCTCCAACGTCAACATGCATAAAATAAATAAATTGCACGTGCGTAAATGACATGATAATAATAATTATTTATCATAAGTATACTAACGCCATCTAGCGGATTTCTTGTTTTATTTAAGAATTAAATGAACAATATTGGTAGTTTCATCAATTTATGAGTGTTAGTTAGTAATGGAAGTATTTTTAGCAAATATCTTGGAATTTATTTCTGATGGAAGACTCCACTTGACTTTGAAAAACACTCAACATGCTAAGCTGGCCAATCAACAGCCATTAAATTCGTGTATTACTAATAACCATCAGGATTCGTGCGCAAATCCAACAAAAATAACTTGAAACTGTAACTTCCACAAACATAACCTCAACTGCGCATGTTTATTAATGTTTAGATGCAGTTCCTTGTTCTGTATTTGTATTTCCGTGTTTTGTCAATTTCCCCAAGCCAAGAAAAATATTTTTCTGAAGAAATAACGCAAATGCATTGTGCTGTGACAAAGTGGCGATATTTGCTTCCAGAAATTTTGTGAGAAATTTATTTATAAATTCACTTTGTGGTATTCAAAGATGATTTACGGCCGAATGAGTTCGCGGGACGGTGACAAAGACGACCATTATTGTGATTTTGTGCGCGTCGCTTTTCCGGCTGCGTTTCCGCGCTGTCCGAGCGACGCTAAATCAGTCCGCGCTGTTCGAGTATCGACGCCGAGGAAGCGCCGGGACGCCCGAGGCGGTCGCCGCACCGAAATAGCGTCGATTACCGTCAACTATCTTTAAACACTTGCAAACCCCATAGATTTGAACATGCGTGCCATCATTTTCGACAAAACGAAACGTTGATTTAATATAAAAACAAAATAAATTTAAAAAAATGTTTTGGCTGTTTTGAATTTTGTGCTAGAATTTGTTTTTATCCAAATTTAAGCATAAAATATCAGTTTGTAACACTTGGCATTTATTCTGGCGCACAACTCGTGAATAATATAATAAAACGATGTAGCTCCCTTGTTTAAAATAAAGCCAGTGCGGATCTGGTGTCTGATTGAAAGCCAGCGCGCGTCATGGACGCGAGCGCAACAGCTGTTGTGCGCGCGGCGGGCGTCGCGACGCGTCCGAAGATTGAAATAATACGAAAATACATGCTCGTACTCTCGTGCGTACACATTGCATATTACGGTAATGTACAACTCTCAGCACCAACGCTGTCGTTTATGTTTGCGTTTTTTTGCGCTCTATTCGAAATTATTTGCTTGTCGCTGAAATAAACATACGTTTTGATGAATCGAACCGAAACGCATGCTGTTGCACAACGCTTGGTTACGCGATCGCATCTTTCAAACATTCGAAACTGAAATCAACTGAAACCAAACGAGGTGATTCGATTTGAGTGATGTTCCATCATCGAAGAAATCTATTTGTAAATCAATACGTAAACGGTTCTTCTACAAACTACAACGTTTAAAATGTGTTTGATTTATTGTATCATGACAGAAAGTCATTACAAATCAAAATTAGTGTTTACATTTATTTTTAATTCAATGTTTAAAAAATTCAATAATATTAGGGTAGAAAAAAGTATTTACACTTTAATTTATTTTATTCAATAAAATATCTAAATATTTGGATTATTTTTTAATGAATTATTAACAAAATCCACCATAACTCCGTCATTTTTCGTTGTATCATAACTAAATTTGGTATGGAACTTAAGAACAAACTAATTATTCAAGTTTTGTTTTGATAATTGTAACGTTATACTAAATAAAGGACTATTTAGTGCTTCAAAATTGGTTAAAGTCATTTTATGCATATTGAGGTTATAATTCGGCCATTTTATAATAATTTTTGTTTTAATTAGAAGTTTTATCAAATTATATGATAAAACGTAAAAAACGCAATTATTTATATAATTATTATAACTTTGGAACGATTTCTTATAGAATTATTTATTAAACTGGTTATATCTCTGCCATTTTAGGTCTAATCATAACCCAATTTTGTAAAAAATTAAAGAATAACATAATTATTCTAGTTTCGTTTTGAGAATATTAAATTTATATTAACTAATTACTTATTTAACAACTTAAATTTGGTTTAGAAAGAAAATTGGTACATTTTTATACATTTTGAGGTTATAATTCGGCGTTTTAACAAAAAACCTATTTGATTTTGATAAAAACGCTTAAACAATTAACAACTTATAATTATTTTATTAAACAATATATATTCTAAGCCAAATTTTAATTATTGTTAAATTTTATCCAGTTTTAAACCATTTTCACGGAATTATTTATAAAATAAGTCATATCTCCGTCATTTTAAGTCCAATCATTACTAAATTTGGTATGGAACTTAAGAACAAACTAATTATTCAAGTTTTTTTTTTATAATTGTAAAGTTATACTAAATAATGAACTATTTAGTGCTTCAACATTGGTTAAAGTCATTTTATGCAAATTGAGGTTATAATTCCGCCATTTTATAATAATTTTTGTTTTAATTTGAAGTTTTATCAAATTATATGTTAAAACGTAAAAACCACAATTATTTATAAAGTTTTACAGGGTTTGGAACGATTTCTTATATATCTTATTTATTAAATTGGTTATATCTCCGCCATTTTAGGTCTAATCATAACCCAATTTTGTGGAAAATTAAAGAATAACATAATTATTCTAGTTTCGTTTTAAAAATATTAAATTTATATTAACTAATTACTTATTTAACAGCTTAAATTTGGTTTAGAAAAAAAATTGGTAAATTTTTAAACATTTTGAGGTTATAATTCGGCGTTTTAACAAAAAACCTACTTTGATTTTGATAAAAATGCATAAACAATTAACAACTTTTAATTATTTTATTAAACAATATACATTTTCTTTTATTTTAAACCAAATTTTATTTATTGTTAAATTTTATCAAGTTTTAAACCATTTTCACGGAATTATTTTAAAATAAGTCATATCTCCTCCATTTTAAGCCCAATCATAACTAACTTTGGTAAGGAACTTAAGAACAGAGTAATTATTCTAGTTTTGTTTTGAAAATTGTAAAGTTATATTAAATAAAGGACTATTTAGTGCTTCAAAATTGGTTAAAGTCATTTTATGCATATTGAGGTTATAATTCTGCCATTTTATAATAATTTTTATTTTAATTTGAAGTTTTATTAAATTATATGTTAAAACGTAACAAACACAATTACTTATAAAGTTTTACTAACTTTGGAATGATTTCTTATAGCATTATTTATTAAATTGGTCATATCTCCGCCATTTTAGGTCTAATCTTTACCCAATTTTGTAAAAAATTAAAGAATAACATAAATATTCAAGTTTCGTTTTGAAAATATTAATTTTATATTAACTAATTACTTATTTAACAGCTTAAATTTGGTTTAGAAAAATAATTGGTAAATTTTTATACATTTTGAGGTTATAATTCGGCGTTTTAACAAAAATCCTACTTTGATTTTGATAAAAATGCATAAACAATTAACAGCTTTTAATTATTTTATTAAATAATATACATTTTCTTTTATTTTAAACCAAATTTTATTTATTTTTAAATTTTATCAAGTTTTAAACCATTTTCAAGGAATTATTTATAAAATAAATCATATCTCCGCCATTTTAAGTTCAATTATAACCTAATTTTAAACACAACTAAAGAATAATATTAGAATTAATTATGTGTCTTAAAAATATTAAAATTTAATCAAATAAATTGCAACTTGGCATTTAAAAGTGGAATTACGAATTTTTGTGTAGTTTTGAGGTTATAACCGCCATTTTTCAAAACTGTAATTCGTCCGTTATGTAAAAATAACCAAAAAACTTTACTTAATTGTGTTATGCTATTTTTAGTAAAAATTATAACCTTAAACTACCCTAAAACGCATTAAAAAGTTTTCACCTTTAAAAAATATAAAAATGTAAATTCAAAGTCAAATTACAGCGCTTTAAACAATTTAAGGTTATAAAACCGCCATTTTACAAATTCTAACATTAATTTACTATGCAAATTAATATAGGTTAACCTGACTTGAAAACAAACTAACCTAAAATTATTAATTACGAACTGTTTAATATTTTCTGCAATTTTATAAATGTTTTGACTTTTCTTTTGAATTTTCAGTGTTTTGTCAATATTTTAAATTAAATTTCAATTCTTCGTACAACTGACCATCAGTTCCATTAATAATAATTAATATTCAACCAATAGTTTCATAGTGTTTGAACTTTAAAACATGCAAACGTCGAAACATTTTAATTTTTTAATTCTAACAATCGTCACGGTATTTTCGTGCTCTAACAACAACCCATTGTATTCCACCGCAATTATTCCTGGTGTTTTATTCCTTTCATTTCACTTTATTACACGTGTTATTGTTTGAATGCGCCATATTAAACGCGTGATAATTATAATAATTACAACTTTTACTTCATAATTTTTTTTTCAACTTTTAGTTGTTACAGTTAGTTGATAAAAAACGCTAGTTTTAACACAAAGCTTTTAAACCGATTGTTATTAAATTGCACTTAACCTAATTTACATTTTATGGTAATATACAGGATGTTTAAAATTTAAAATTTTAGAAAAATGTGTTTTTTTTAAATTTTGTTCGGTTAAATTAAAATAAATTAATTTAAAATTAAATTAATTAATTAGATGATTAGGTGCTCCTGTTTTCACTTTTGTTCTTTTGTTTTTTTGCATCAAGATTTCCGTGTAAAGTTTAATCCTACTAAACCATTTCTATTTCACTATTGTTTTAGTATTTCAGTATTGCATTGTTATTAGTGTTTTGTTTCCTTTCTATTGTTAAATTTCTTTTCTCAGCGTCTCAATGTTTCAACGGAAGACAAAAATAATAAACGATAATCCCAAAGGATAACAAACAGCATAGGAAAACGAGGCCACGATTCGAAATGTCATCGTGTCATCGAGACATAAAACATTAAACCACAAGACACTGAAATATTAGACACGAATTGCAGTCTGAATCGCAGACTTAGTCACGAGTTTGTACCAAAAACAAGACTTAAGACAACAAAGACACATTTAAAATGCGCACCTCGTCGTCGCTGAAGATGTCTTTGTCGATCTATAAGCAAAAAGCAAAGCAAAATCAAATTAGAAGCAAATAAAAAGCATTAAAGTGCATTTCTAATAATTTTGAGGTTAATTTTAATTATATCAATGATTAATTGCTTAATACCTAATTAATATCTTAACCTAAATTTCAAATTGTTAGTTATTGGTTTTAATTTAATGTTTGGATATAATTTTCGATTATAACGAGCTGGAAAACAGAAATAACCTCAAATTATGCGTGTAAATATAACCTATAAGTTTGGTTTCTGTAGTACTCGTGTGCAATCACGTCTTTATTAACTTGGTTCAACATGCAAACACTCTTTAAGTTTAAGAACGACGTGTAGTACTCGCAAAGTTAATAGTTTAAGCCTCGCACTGGCTTTCTGGCGTTTCTTATTCCGATCTATTTCTATTTGCGCGAGCTGGTGCTTGCTCTCGAAGCCGGTTAATAAACGACAGGAAGCAGGAGAGCGATCGTTAGCCGCCTCCCGAGTGCATAAAGTGTCCACATTATGTAGCAACAGGTGATCTTAATGGTTCAACGCGTGTACAAATGTTATCGTAATATTTTTATTACTTCAATTTATTTCTAGGAAACTTCAACAACATAACCAAACTTCATAACTACATAACCAAATAACCAAATGAAGATTTCAAATATGTTGCTAAAGCTTTTGATGTGACTTTAATTTGTTTTTCACCACTAATTCGTTTGTTTAGCAAGACATTTGTTTGTTAACGTTATTAACATTGGTTATGTGCGCACATCGCACAAGTTTTCCAAAAAGCTCGCTTGGAAACTGCGGTAAACGAATAAATAGTGCGCGGTGTGCGCGTAACGCGCTGACTTTTTGAGCTTTCGGTATTTGTGTTTGTGTTGGTGTGTGTGGGCAACTCGCAGGCGATCTATTTTTGAATAGATCCGTCATTAACTCGAGTTGACGGCGCTTTATCTTTGCGCCTGAGCCTGCCGTGTACGAAGCTCGTGTATTACTCGACGGTTTTTCACGCAAAAACGTTTCAAACTTACCTCTTCGATTTTGATGCTGCGCCGCACTGTCTTAGTGGTTCGCACTTCCTCGTACGTTTCCTCGACGGTGTCAGAATCCATTTTGGTGGCCGTTGAGTCACTACCTTTAATGGTTAAGTCTTAATTGGTAACACCTCGAGTTTTGTTTGTGTTTTATGATGCCGATTATAATTTAGTCCGTTTTCGGTGAGAGAGACTCGCCTGCGAGTAGACTCGGTACGGTACTGATTGAGATTGGCAATGTGCGGCGTGCGCGCTGCGCTGCTGCGCTTTTCCTGCTGAGCTAGTGCTATGGCGATTGTGGCGACTCACTCGCGCTTGAGCGGCTGCAGCACTGGCTCTTGATGGCGCGAATGCCGTGTTCTAAAATTAATTTTCACGCTCCAAGTGTGTTTCGTTACTTACACAGGAACCGAACATTCAGATAAATCCGAACAAATTACATGCAAAGTTTTATACAATTTGAACATATAATTATAACTAGTTAAAACTAGTTACATCAATAATGATATATTTTATAATTTATTAAATAATTTATTCATTATATTGATGTATTGTTTAAAACACACAACTTCGCAACATTTAAACGCTGCGCATGCGCGAATTCAAAGTTTAAATTCAAAGATTTCAATACTCAGCTCTGATTGGTGATCGCGATCAAACTTGGATGTCATTCCTTCGTATAGTAGAAGTAAATAACGTCATAAGTGCGATAAGAACAAAAAATACCAATGCCACGCCCATGAACCATCCACCCAATAAAACCTCACTTCAATCACTACAAACAAGTTTTTGTGTTAATATAATAAGTTTGATAACAATTTCGTTATCTAAATTGCAATGCGACCTACTAAATAATTAATATAACGTTGAGGTATAAAATACATCCAACACAAAATATTACCTAGTCTCATTTAAACCTTAATTCCCACAAAATTGTCAATAAATAATTAATCATTAATCAGTTATCATGAGTTACAAAACGTTTATTTTTATTACACTTGTAATTTGTTATTTAACATATTCCGGTAAGTATCAAATTTGTAAATTTATTTTAATAATAAAATTGACTAAACTAAATTTTAGTTGGTGAGGCCAAACATGATTGCCCCAAAAATGAAATGTGGAACAGTTGTGGAACGCCTTGTCCTGCAAAATGCAGTGATCTTGTCAACAAGGAACCAAGAGCTTGTATCCAAATGTGTCAACCGGGATGTGAATGCAAACCAGGGTTAATTCGTTCAAACAATGGTGAATGTGTTGAGTTAAGAAATTGTTAAATTGTTTAACGAAATAAAAATTTCTCAATTACAAAATATTTTTGAAAAATTGTGTCACTTATTTTTATGCATATTTTTAGAGTTTGTATATCAATATTCTACTTTGTGTTATCTATCAGAGTTAATCAAGGTTGTACATTACAATTAATTAACTGATAACTAGTAAAGCACAATAAAATCTAAAAATACTTGCGTCTCAAGAGCATAGATATTGAAAACAACAAAACAAATTGCGTTTTATCATTTGTTTATCAATAAACCAATTAACACACTTACTTATTATGAAGTGTTATTGGTTTATAAATTATTAATGTATTGCTTTAAATAACAAAATAAAAATTAATTGCTTCATTGCAATTACTTAACCTACAAAACTTTATCAATTTTTTTGTTTCAATTGTGTCACCAAGTGCCAATTTTTTTAAAAGATAACAATTAAATTAAAAAAAATAAAGTGTATTACTATTAATTTACTAAGTTTATTTATTGTAATACACAAAAATAATCTTAAATCAAAAAATTACATCTAACCTCAAAATTATCTTACAAACCTGAACAAAAGTAAAGTTAATCACAAATATTGTCATTAATTTATATTTAATCATAACAAAATATAAAATGCTCCGTTTGGCGTAATAAACATCTTACTTCATTTATAAATTTTTAATTTAAACAAAAAAATTTAAAATAATTTCTATAGATCATTTAAATATCTTAATTTGCTCTTTGATCATTGATGGTCGAAGGAAGTTGTACTTCTAAACCATCTAATTTCTCTGTCAGTATAATTTGACATCCCAATCTTGAAGTATCAGTAAGTTCATAAGCTAAATCCAACATATCTAATTCTTCTTCTGTTGCTTTCTCTGGCAATTCATCAAAATCAGGTTTCTTAAAAATCAAATGACAAGTTGAGCAAGTTAGTGTCCCTTCACAAGCACCAAAACCATCTAGGTCTATATCATTATTCACAACAACATCAAGTAATGATTCACCTAGTTTTCCTTTGGCTTGTATTCTCTCTCCATTTGCTTTAACAAAAGTAATTTTCACCCTAAAAGCATACAAATTAAATTATTATTACACAGATTTCCAAATAGTAGAAAGTTTTTTTTTAATAATGCAAGAATAAAATCAATTATGTAATTTATTAAAGTTCTTGTAAATTAAAATTTAACCTAACTTACTCTTTTTTATCTAATTTTGGTGCTGTAGTGTACAATAATTGCGTTTGAAGATATTTGGATGCGTTAAATAAAGGCCTGAGTTTTGTTGCACTCCGCAGGACGTTTACAAGCACCATTTTTGAATCTATTTGTTTACGAATCAATTTTTGTATTAATAATTTGTTATGTAAGTTGTGAATAGCTTCGTTGCTGTACGCGACTAAAAGTGAAATCTCCGCCGTGCTCCGTTGGCTAATATCAACATAGTAGAGTAGGAGGGTGCTTCATAGTAAATTATCTATTTGAACTTGACTAACGTTAATGTTATAAACATTTTAATTGATTTAACCATGAATTGTTCACGTTTCGTATCATTTGTACTTGGCTCTACGTTGGCAGTTGTCAAATAAAAATAATTTGTGGCCTGCGCACACTGCCATCTTCCGCCTTTTTTAAAACTAAAATACACACTGTAGTAAAAGTAAAAGATAACAAAGCCAATAAATGAAACTAGAGATTAAATCGTGATTAAAACTCTTGATTGAGACAATAATAAATTAATAACAAACATAATTTTAAACACTTCTGCACTAATATTACTTACTTTAAACTTATAAACTTTAAATATTTTTTAAAGTTTTGGCCCTCTGGGGGAATATTAGTAAATTAAAAATAGGTTATATTTATATTTTCTGTCAGAAAGTCTCTAAGACAAAACAAGTTCTTGTGTTTTCTTAATAACAATATTTAATAACAATAAAATGAATTCATCGAATAAACCACGTACTAGTATTCTTGACAAACCATTAAGTAAAGGAAAAGGTGATGTTTCTTTGAGTTGTTTTGCATTACTTTTCTCTGAAGTTGTTCAATACTCGCAAAACAAATCAAGTACTGTTGTTGAACTACAAAACAGGTCGGTATTGTCGTCATTTCAACCATAATACAAGTATTAATATATAAACTTTATTATTTATAGGTTACACAGCTTAGGATATAATGTAGGCAGTAAAATCATTGATCTGTACTTTGTCAGAGAAAGAAATGCAAAGCGTGAGATTAAATTACTAAATATATTATTATTTGTTAAGTCTACACTTTGGAAGGTAATTTGGTATAATCATCCAAGGTTCTTAATACTTAAATAGTACAATTTTTAAGGCTTTATTTGGAAAAGAAGCTGATAAACTTGAACATTCCAATGATGATGAAAACACTTACTATCTAATGGAAAAGGAACCCATTGTAAATAAATTTATTTCTGTACCGAGGGATAAAGGAAGTTTAAATTGTGCTGTTTTTATTGCTGGAATTGTGGAGTCTGTTCTGGTTGGTACTGGATTTGTAAGTATTCTTTGTTATTCCAATTTTATTCAGTTTAGTAAAAAATGTAAAAAACAAAACTACAACT
Organism: Atheta pasadenae; assembly: GCA_030264155.1. NCBI lineage: Eukaryota > Metazoa > Arthropoda > Insecta > Coleoptera > Staphylinidae > Atheta > Atheta pasadenae. The sequence goes on along the minus strand of JARJDS010026442.1, from coordinate 43,351 downwards.
ACATTATAAGAACTAAAATTAATCTATTAAAAGTATTTCATTCATTGGCATACTTTTGGAAATTTTCTCAAAAATAGCTCCAACTAAAGCAATAACAGTTTCGCTTATAGCAGGTCTCAATAATCCTTCTACATCTCTCCAGTTATCGTTTAAAAAATCATTCACTTGATCACTGAGTACTTTATCGCCATTAAATAAATTATCTAGATGCAGTGATATTTTTCCGGATTGGAAGATAAAGTTTATAGTTTCAAAGAGCATATATGTTTTTCCTTTTCTTTCTTGTGGTTTTACGCTATACATGTATGTGACATCAAAATTATTGATAGAAATATTGGCAGGTCCGTGTCCTTTAATCGGCAACACCAGGATTTGACCATCCACGTCGTAAATGCCTTCAATTCGAATTTTATCGAAATGCATTTTTAATTCTCCGATGTATGTAGTAGCGTTTACCCTTTAAGTTAATACATTGAGTATTTTTTAAAGAAAGTAATAAAAAAAACAATAAATTACTTGATTGATTGGAGTTCAAAGTCGTTCAAATGGTATATCTTCAAGTCAGTCATTTTGATTTTAAGGTTAGGCCCACTATCAATAGTTAGTTCAGGCATATGAAAGGGTGCAAGGGGTGGAATTGCTAGTTCTCGAATTCCTAAAATGTTTTTAAAAGTTTTTAGTTTAGCTTTGTTTTCTTTTAATGTTTTACTAACCTTCGTCAAGATGAGGTCTTATTACTGGTATGTTGTCTGCAATGCATTTGGACAAGTTGTCATCGAGTCTACATCGATTAATATAAGACGCTTTAGAAAAGAAATTAAATAAATTAAGAATTTATCCATATTGTGAGGTTATAACTGATTAACCAATCAACAACCAACAAAAAATCAAACGCTTTTTATTGGACGGAACCTAACCACTAAGAGACATGAACTCTTAGTAGTGTTTTGATTGGTTAATTAATAGAGATGTCACTTACGCAGTTTGGCTGCCCGACATGTTAAAATTAAAGTAGCAGTAAAAATATAAAACTTAATCATTTTTAAAAAAATTTAAAACTTTGATGGTTTTATGCGAAAATAAAAGTTAAGTACGTGCTTTGCATTCAAATTAATTGAAAATCAAGGCTTGCGACTACCTTTATATGTTTTCATGTTTCAATATAATTTGAATTGATGAATTGATTAAACGTTCCGATTGTCCAATCAATTATTAACACGAGTGAGCAATTAATGAGTTAAAATCTAATTAAAAGTAAAAATATATTCTGTCCAGCAATAGCTTTTAAAAAGTCATCCTAATTAAATAATTTTGTTTTTGTCGAGTGAGTGTTGCAAAATATGGCGTGCGTAACTGGATAATTACATTAAAATAACAAGTGCAAGTCATATTTGAACGAGGGGAAGAAAATTAAATTTTCAATGGGAACGAATGAAGGTGACAAAGGACTTTTACTAACTTTTAACCGTTGATTTGAATGAATAATCCTAAGTGAAGTCAAATTCTATGAAGTATCAATTTTAGTCATAACCTTGAAAAAGTAATAAATGTTTTGAATGTAAGTTTTGTTTGAGAGTTTTTACTAATGTTATTTAAAAGTATATACTGCGAGTGGCAATAAATAAGTAGTTTAATTAGCCGTAAAAGCGACAAACATAAATTTGGCGATTTTTAATACTGCACGCTCATTGGTCAGTTTGAGTATATAAATACCAAATGCGGCACGTCGATTGGTCAGTTTGAATTTTGAAATTTGAGTACTGCGCGGTGATTGGCTGGAGTCTATTCTGCAACAAAGTGAGATTTAACTGACCGCCACTTTAATTGGTCAGTTTAAATTTAAAAATTTAAAATACTGCGTGCTGATTGGTTTGTTTGAATTTTTAAAATTTGAATTCTGTGTTTTTATTTATTATTCATGTTATTCAGTATTCTTTTAATTAAATTATGATTTCTTTATTATTTTTATTAATTTCTTTGCCTATATTGTTAATTTTTTAGGATATCGCTCATATTTAATGGAAATAATGAATTTTAACAGCAGATTTTGTTTTGTTAACAGGGAGCAAAAGTAACCGCCCATTGGCACAAAGGAACAACGTACATGGTGAAATTCGACGACGCAGTCGTGGCTCGTGATAAGCAGCTGGAAGACAGATAAATATAAATCAACAGACATTCCTGGAAATTACAAAAAATTATTATCCACACACAATATATTAAGTTGTATCTAAATGTAAATGTTGTTCACCCAAGTGATTGATGTATTCCCGCTTGTCCAAAGGTTAAAATGAACATTGTAACTTCAACAACATAACTCTTTATTTACATTTATTGATAATAATGATGATCAATGAGTTTCGTTTCAATCGATCAAAATTAATTTATATAATTACAATACGTTCGTTTTTTATTAGGTTTTTTATTTATTAAGATAGTACTACTTTTGCATAATTTGTGTAGAAATTAGATAAGTTTGAAGAGTCGATCTTTGTAAGCGACTTGTCCAGTGCGATATTGTTCTTCGCGGTTTGCTCGTGTAGTCTTGAACATGTACATCGTGCCTAACATTGGAAGCACGAGTACCAGCAAACCCGTACGAACATTTCTGGCATTTGCTTTGAAATGCTCAAAGGTGCTCAAACGCATAGCACCATAACGCTGGATGGCTGGATCAAACTATAACAAATAAAACAAAATTGAAAAAATTCAACAAAGCACACAAATAAATTACAACGGCGTACATTTTATCCCCACTCAGTGTTTACTATTCTTAGAAACTTATTAATTATTAGTATTGTTAAGCTTGATTCATGTGAATTAAATTCATCACAGTGTCATTTCAATAAACATAAAATTAATGCGTTAATTAAATCTTAAATTAATTTTAACGCAATATTTACAGAAAAATAACAAAGGAATCTAATCCAAGGTAATGGTATTCATTCTTTTAATTGACATTTTATTTATTACGAAATTAAACTTATTCGTTCATTCATTTGATCATTGATGAAATTTTAATCTTTTATTTCAATCTCCTAATCCAGCACTACAAGAAATTAGTTACGTGCTTATTTAAATTTAAATAAACGCAGTTTATTTGTGGTTTGATTCGAATCAAACTCGAATCTCATCAAAACGACGTACAGAACATTAAATTACGCAATGATTTCTTCGTTCCTATCCTCTCATTGCTTGCTTTGCAGCTACAACTTCCTCAAGTTGTACACTGTATGGTAACGCAGCAATAAACGCGACGTGTTTAATGTTAAAGTTTATACATACAAAAGGGAAAGAGATGACGATGACTTGAAAAAGTTTTCCTATAATGTTTGTTATACTGTACAAAGATGATTTCGTCGATGCTTTTGTGGTATTTTACACGCTCCAAGCTCGATTTAGATGATTTGCATTCGACTACACACGCTAATGAGCGTTCAATCGTAGAGCGTATGTCAATTACCATGAATGAATTTGATTGATTGTAATTTAAGCGCGACAATTGCGCCCGCGGGTGCATAATTTCCAAATGCCACAATTATGACTGCAAATGATTCATTTTAATGATTTTCTTGGAATACTCTTTAATTTTTTTGTTACTAAAATTAAGTTTTTCGTTTGAAAACTTAACATTTTCATTTAAAAACATCTTTTTTTAAGGAATTACGCCACTAAAGCCAAAAATTGATTTTTTTAGAAATAATAGTAACGTGATTTTATTGTACATGTTAGTGACTAATTATAATAATTTTTTTTGAAGCGATTTATTATAAAATAGCCGCTGTGCAGCGTTTTGCGATGGCGTGTTTTTTTTTGTCCACGGCCGGACTTATTTTAATAATAATAAACCAATAATTTTTATGATTCTATATAATAACTGCTATAGAAGAACCTATGATTTCTTCGATATATTGTTTTTGGACAAATGCCGTAAAAAATAACAAATCTGTCTAAAAAATTGTCAGATAATTGTTAATAACAAAGGAACTATGCAATATAAAACCAATATCCGACCTACTTCCATATATACTGTTCATTCCAAGATATATTCCAAATTTCAAGTCATTCGCTTGAAAATTGTCTGAGTTCTGAGATAAACGCGTTTAAAGTTTTAAATTTTCGCTGTAATTCACTGTGATAAAATCAATTTAACCTTTTGAAACTAATTTTTTTCCTATAAATCAAACAGCATAATATTTTTCAAGTATTGCAAAAAAAATGCTTAAAACAATTCTTCATAAATTATTGATAAAACTGATTCAAGACATAACACAAATCATTTATAGTGTCATTTGTAATCAAATAGAAAGTGTCGCCCATCCCACGAAATTTGAAGCATTACCCAAAATTTACTATAATTGAATATATATATATATATTATAATCTTTAATTTATTCCAGACTCAAGTGCGTACATTCACGCAACCTGTCACACTTTTCTTTTTGATGTCCAAATAATTCAAACTTTGAAAAGTTTATGGTGTTAATATCACCATCTCATTAACATACTCGTAATCAATATAAACAATAACACATCACTTGTAAGTACATTTCTATTTACTTAGTTTGTCCACAGTTATATGGATGGTCAAATGTTAGTGGGTCATCAAAAACGAATTAAAAGTTAAACAAATAGGAGTCCTTTTAATCTCAAACGAAATGTAATGCTAATGTAATACAAAGATAAGTTCATTTCTGGGCTTAAATCCAAAAAGTTTAAGTATTAATATGCTATAATATTAATACTTAAACATACAGATCAAAATTATCGTTATGGTAACGATTTGCGTAAAATACTCATGGAATTTGTAACATGTTTTAATTCTTATCTTATTATAAGTTTTTTTTACGAATTTTATCGACTAATAAATACAATTATCAGCTTCGTGGTGGTTGTTTCCACGCAGAAATTTGCTTTGTTGGTACTTAATTGCTTATTCTGGAATTTAATCTACGTCAATGAATTGCAATTATAACTAATCTGATTGAATCATCACCCATTCCTGCACAACTACCAGATTATTTTGAACAACATATTACCAACCCTAATAAGAATTAAATTGTATTATAGAAAGTGTATTTCTTAAAATAATCTGCGTGTATTTTGTGTCTTTACTCTCGAATTTTCATAAAAACAAATTGTGTTTTTCGCTTAAACGATACGTTGGGTCATAAAAATATTATATATATAATATTATATTATAAAAAATTTAAATATTAAAAAAAACTGCGTAGGTTTCCTTAAGATGTCTCTTGACATCTTCTTTATTCTTCGTTTAATATAATTCTTGGAATACGCACGCAAATACGCAACCAAATAATTCATGCAAACGAGCATGTACAAGTTGCAAGTTTTTGAAGATGCGATCATCCTCACCAAAGCCCCAACACTTTTCCAATCACCAATAGCTAACGCATATTCATGTTGTCTTTACACAATTCGAAGTATGAGTATTGACGAACAGAAATAAATACAAGCAAACTCTTTAGAGAGTTTTAATAAGTTGATGGCTAGCAACGTGTGCTCATCTTCAGAACTTGAATAATTGAAACCTACACATCGATGTAAAGATAGATTAGCAACAGCTAATAAATTTCGTAAACAACAATAAGAAACAATAAGCGTGATTAATTACTATTCGACGCGGTAACGTGACTTTTGATGAGTAAAACTTCTAAGTAAAACCTATAAGTCATAGTCACAATAAACAACAAAGACAAAAGACAACAAAAACATGAAGTTCTACGTAAATGTGTTAATATTACAAATGTTGTGTGTTGTTTTTACCACAGCACTAGCGGATAACAAACATTATAAAAGACGTAATGGAAATACTAGTACTAAACAAAGAAGGCAATTACCATTACCTCCACAATTACCATTACCACCGCATTTACCAACAGCACCTCAATTACCAAACTCAGGACAATTACCGTTCCCTACAGGAATTCCAGATGCTGTAAATGCTGGATTATCTGGAGACCAATTGGCGGTGAATATCGCCGAAAATTTAAAAGACCAAGGATTTGCTTTGGACTTAGATTATTTTGGGCCTAGAGAGCGAGCGGAACAGAAATTGAACGATGCTTGGGATAATTTTAAGGTACCATATGTCAAATAATTAACTAAAATATGTGCAAAAAATTAGCACGGTATTATTATGTAATATACCACGTGAAAAAAATTGAAATTGGTCATAATTAACGTGTGTTGGGTTATCTAACAAATATTAATCAAATTAGTTAAAACAAACAATAAAATTTAATTGTTTTCTAGTCTCAATTCAATAAACAATATGCATCGCAACAAGAAGAAAAACTTAGGCGTGAAATCTTCGTTGAAAACATTGCAAAAGTCTTTCGCATGAACGACGATTACGCCCAAGGTTATGTGAGCTTTGCTCAGAGAATCAACGGGTTTGCTGATATGCTTCACCACGAATTCGAATCAACCCTTAACGGCTTCAACCGTTCGCTGATCAGCGATAAAGATCAAAACATTTTACCAGTTTCAAGGGCTACAGCATTCATTCCAGCTGCTAACGTTCCAATCCCTGATTTTGTAGACTGGCGTCATCTAGGAGCGGTAACACCAGTACGCAGTCAGGGATTATGCGCATCCTGCTATGCTTTTAGCGCGGTAAGTTTTAATCATGAACACAAGGAATTTAATATTTATTGTAATAAATATTTTAAATTTATTTTATCTTCAAGGCTGGTGCTTTAGAAGGTCAATACTTCCTAAAAACTGGAATTTTGAATGAACTAAGCCCACAAAACCTTATTGATTGCACAAAACCATACGGGAACAACGGTTGTAACGGTGGATTGATTAATCCTGGTTTCCAATACGTGAAAGACAATGGAGGAATTGACTTAGAAAGTTATTATCCGTACGAAACCGCGGAAAATGAATGCAGATACAACCCTGAAGGCTTTGGGGCTGATTGTACAGGTTATGTTACAATTCCTGAAGGTGATGAAGAGGCACTTAAAGCAGCTGTGAGCACCAGAGGACCTGTATCAGCTGCAATTGACGCTAGTAGAGAAACTTTACAATTCTACTCTGATGGTGTTTATTTTGATGCTTTGTGCAAAAACCGTACTAACGATATGAACCACGCTGTGCTCGTAGTAGGTTATGACACTGATTCGGATGGTAAACAATTCTGGTGGGTTAAAAACTCATATGGACCTGAATGGGGTATTGGTGGTTACATTAAAATCGCTAGAAATGCAGGAAACCACTGTGGAATTGCATCACTTGCTAGTTACCCATTAGTTTAAATAAAATAAGTTAAGATTTAATATGGATTTTTTTCAAACTATGTAAACATTGTGATCACTGAACTCACTGTTACGATCAAATAAATATTAAATATTCGTCTAACATACCCTTTTACTAAGAATGTATTATTTTATACAAAAAAATTGATTCATTTTGGGAATATTGTGCCTATTGTGCCCTTGTGTATAAGTTGGGATAAGTTATGTCATCGAATTTTGAGGTTATAAAAATGTACTCACAACATAGCCGCCTTCGCCGGAGCCATGACGGAATGGATCCGATTGCAGTTTCAAGAATTCATTTCGTAATTCCAGCCTCCTCTTGGCGTTTGATTTCAGTTTTTCTAATTCTTTGGGAGACAAATCGAACTGGTTCGACATTTTTGTGTTTTCACAATTTACAGACTGTCAAACAACGGAAACCGACATGTCAAACAATGTCAAAAACAAAAATCATCGGCAACCGCCGTGAACAGTCGCGAGTTGTCGTGCGTCAACCACATACCAACTTTACACAAGTTACTAAAAAAGTTACTAGAACCCAAAAAATTAATTTACAACATTAATTTTTGTAATTAAACAATTAAACAATTGATTTAACTTACAAAACATATGTTTTTAAAAAATATTTACTTTGAGATACTTTTGTATTAAGTACAAAGCTCAAGTATATTAAAAATTATGAAAGTTATACAAGTTTACACCCGAATTTTGTTATAAATTAATAAAACACTAATTATCTACGCAAAGAACGCACAGACCATACTATTTGTTAGTAAATAATGATTAAGTAGAATACCAATTATATATTTACTTGTATTCAAAATATTTACTTTTGCTGGCGATTACAAATAAAATTAATCATTTTTAACCCACAATCTCTTCTTAATTGTCAGTTATAACAAAATTAATTAAATAATGACAATCATTTCACGTTTTTCATCGTTGTAAAACGTTACAAAAGGTTATAAGTACGTTTTACTTCACTTGGTAGTCAGTTTTACATGGTTTTACATAAGTTAGTTATATAAAACGCCATTTGGTTTGCAGTTCAACTAAATTTCGTTTGTTTTTAGTTACTACGATTTTTAAATTTTTTTGTTTTCTTTGTGGCGTATCTTCGTTTTCATTGGTTTGTTTCTATTGGGGGAGTCGTGTTCGCTTGTTTTCCTTGTTTAGCAATCGATACAAAGAAAGTTCATGGTGGGGCCGGTCGGCTAAACTGAATCCAACTCAATTCAACTGAATCAGCGTATCAGCATTCGGGCATCAGATGATTTGACCCAAACAAAAACAACGGGGGAATTTACTTGCTGGAGGCAGTCGTTTTTCGAATTCAGTTAGTTTCAGTGCTTTGGAGAGACAAGAAGTTCTAGAAAGAAAATTAAAGTAAGTACAACATTTTTTAAAACAACTTTTTGATTTATATATTTGTTTCCTAATGAATATGATTGCATAACTTAATTATGTGCCTTAGTTTATTCATTGTTATTATCAGTATTGATTCTTATTGAGGTTTTTGTTTATTTTTCATTTAGTTTGCTTGGATTAAATTTGGTGTTTTGTGTTTTGTTTTATTTTGAGTAACAAAATATCACAAAATGGTGGACATGTGTACCTACTTTAACTTGAAAAAAAAACTCACTAAATTATATGTTAGGATGATGTTATTGATGATTCTTTGTTTGGTTGCAGGTATGAAGGGATTGTTGGTGTTAGCTGCCCTTCTTGGGATCGCGCAGTGCGTGTCCTTCTTCGACCTTGTGTCCGAACAATGGGGAACTTATAAGGTAGACTACTAAACTATCACGTGCATTTGTTTTTTTCTTTGTTACGTGATATTCAAAAACTTCTAACTTGACAAAGGTTATTCACAAAATTATCATAAGATTTTGAAGCGTGTGTTAATTAAATAAAAAAGTTTATGACTATTACGAGTTCTAGAAATTGTAATAGACAGTAGTACCAAAGATTTTATGACCTTGCTGACTCATATTAGCTAATAACAAATGCGAAAATTAGTGATAATCAAATTATCGCTTAAAGTTTTTGCTTACAATTTGCATTTATTGCCGAAAACGCAGATCCGATACTATGGGTATTGTATAAATGTCGGGAATTTTTGGTTTCAACTAATGAACATTCAAAAAATTGATGCTTATTGCTTATAACGGTTTTGCGTCATAATTGGCATGATTAATCTTTTTTACGCTTCGTGTTTGCTTGGTACAGGCAGACACGAGGATGAACATTTGTTTGTAAGCGCGATTTAATCGCGTTAACCCGCGTTTGGCTGACTTTTGACCTCCAAACGAAAACAAAACAAACACTTGTTTTTTTCAGGATTTGGTTTTATCAAAATAGTGTCATAGCAAACTGATAAATATTCAATTGTTTATTTTGCTTTTTTGCGGTCATTTCATGATGAAATATTATTGTAACTGATACAGTTTTTGAAATAACTAATAAATTCAATTGTTTTGGTTTCATGGCCATTCGTCATTGGTCATGCGGAAACATGTTGTTTTGTTTTTGTATGGATTGGCGTGAGTTTGAGCGTGTTAAGTTCAGCAGAAATATATATAAACAACAAAATCAACAAAACTGATATCAAATAACACCATAATTATTTCTAATAATAATTTAAGTTTATATACATGCACATATTTAATACTTCCGTTTTTTAACTTTAAATTATAATTATGGTTTATAGTTGCAACACAGAAAACTGTATGATAGCGAAACTGAGGAAAAATTCCGCATGAAGATCTTCATGGAAAATGCTCACAAAGTCGCCAAACATAACCAAATGTACGAAATGGGTTTGGTCACATACAAATTGAAGGTCAACAAATGGGCTGATATGTTGCACCATGAGTTCGTGCACACTGTCAACGGTTACAACCGCAGCTTGCAAGAACAGGATCCTTACACGAAGGACAAAAACGAAAAGAGTGTTACTTACATTCCTCCAGCGCACGTTACCATGCCCAAAGAAGTTGATTGGCGTACAGAAGGTGCTGTGTCTGAAGTCAAGGATCAAGGACATTGCGGATCATGCTGGAGTTTCAGTGCTGTAAGTTTTCCTGAAAAAATATAACCTAAGAATAACATAACCTGATTTTTGTGACTTTTCTAGACCGGAGCTTTGGAAGGTCAACACTTCCGTAAAACTGGCAAACTCGTTTCTCTTAGCGAACAGAATTTAGTGGATTGCTCCGGAAAGTACGGTAATAATGGTTGTAACGGTGGTCTCATGGACAATGCGTTCCGTTATATTAAGGATAACCGTGGTTTGGACACTGAATCGTCTTATCCTTACGAAGCCGAGGACGATAAATGTAGATACAATCCAAAGAACAGTGGCGCTACTGATAGTGGTTTTGTTGATATTCCCTCTGGTGATGAGGAAGCTCTAATGAAAGCGATTGCTACAATTGGTCCAGTGTCCGTTGCTATTGATGCCAGTCAATCTAGTTTCCAACTGTATTCATCGGGGGTTTATTTTGATCCGAAATGCAGCAGCACGCAATTGGATCATGGTGTCTTGGCTGTTGGTTATGGCACTACTGAAGCAGGAGAAGATTACTGGATTGTGAAGAACTCCTGGGGTGATAGCTGGGGTGACGGAGGTTATATCAAGATGGCTAGAAACAAGAACAACCATTGTGGCATTGCTACTCAATCCAGCTATCCTTTAGTTTAATTTATATTTAGATGTAATTTGGATTATTCTTGTCTAAACTAAGATCCTATTTCTTTATGTTTGTATGTCAATTATGATTTTGTGATTATTTTAAGAATTTGTGAGCAATATCTTAACTGTTTTCGTGTAATCTAAGTAAGCTCAACATGCCAAATAAGATTAAAATATTTTTCTTACAATAGTTTTGTTTTTGTGAAATCATCAATTGTTTTTATAGCTTCAGCTACAAACCAACTACAAAATGGTATAACATGCAACTGTTAGTGCTTGCTGAATATGCCACTAGATGTTGCCATCAGTACTATTAGAACACGTTACATCTTGTTGTGTTGTATCATGCGCCTGTAAGATGTCGTTGCGGTAAAAGTCGCTTCCGAAGTAGCTTCGTGCGTATCCGGGTGTAAACGAAAGCACGCCGAACGCAAAGCGTTGCCGTTCGCTCCATGCGCCGTTTCAGGTGCGCCGTGACCGTTGCGTTGTCTAGATTCTTTGTACCATTCCTGGCATACCAATAACAAGAGCCGAGTTATCGTATTTACGGCCCGAAATCCGTCCCGATTTGAGTGGCAGCCGGCGGCGAGCGTCTCCGACACGATTTTCGGTAAGTACTGCATCGATATCAACGACGGCGGCGGCAAATCGTCGCGTCGGCGGCGTCCGCACCGCGTCGGGAATGCGAGCAATGCGTCCGCAATTCCTACAATAGTTTACATACTTGTCGTGCCTGTGTGTGCGCGTCGATGCTGCCGTGCGAGCGCGGCGAGCGTGCTAGCTAGAGCCTTTGCACACACGGTTTTACGTATCCGCGCGGCGTCGACGAGGCCCGCAAGCCGCCTCTCACCGCGAGAAACAAACGCTACAACAACGCACGCGGGATTACAAACCAAACAAACTCCAAGCGCCAAACAGTAAACCCTAACCGCTAACGGAAAGCGCAAAAACAAAAAAAAATCGCAGTTTTGGAAAACTTCTGGGACACAGTACGTGAATTTGTGCGGTGCTACAGTACTTTTGACACAAACATTTATTTAAACTTAAGATGTGCATGCTGTTGTTGTTTAAGTTGAAGTTTAAAAGTCCTCGGTGGCGGCGACCGTGGTAGGTAAAGCGACGGTGTGCGAAGCTTTCAACTGTTTTGTTGTCACGGCAACTGTCAACAAATTTGACCAATCAGATTCTCATTTGTGATATTCTTCACTTCAATTGTTTATGCGCTTGCTGCAAGTGGAATTTAATATTAGTTCGAGTGAAATCAAAACCGAAAACAAATAGTTAATGTGTTTATTGCCAAGCAACTAAAATTAGTAACCAGTGATCACTTGCTAATTACCAATAGACGCTGAAGTTGAGTGCCGCCGACGGTGGGATTGGATACTCGTAGTCCGATAGAAACTGATTGAAATTTGCGTACCGTCGAGTGAAGAGAAGCTTAAATGAACACTTGGTTTGGTTCAGGTTAGTAAAGTCAAAGTTTACCAAAAGCTCTTGAACATCACAATCTTTAGTTTTTATAGCAAAGTCTAATTTCTCAGGATTAAGTTATGCAAAGTTTTTATAATTTTTGTCTTAGTTTTGCCCTCAGCCTACTTTGATAAAAACTAAAAACACAACGAATCGGTAATAATGTGTTTGATTTTTTTATTATTGATTCTGAACAATTGTCGAACGTTTGCGGTTTTGTTTGATGTTGAAAATACTCACAAAAACGAACACCATCACTTTATGACGTTTCTGATGAACTAAGTTTTGTCATTAATCATAAAATCTTTAAAAATCTTAGTTAAAACGAGTTTTTTGTGTGTAAAAACCCATAATAATTAAACATGCAATATTACATTCACTCAGAGCTTTTCTTGTCTTCTTTATTTATTTATTTTTATTTTAAAAGTTTCCTTTATTTAGAAAAAGCATATAATTATATAGTAATTATCGAACTTAAATTTTTCTTAATTGGCTCCAAACAATCTGAAATATTCGGTGCATGGCTTTGAAGCTTTAAAAATGCGAAAAATTACGATTGGAAATAGGTACAATTTATGTAAAATATCATGCTTTGCTTGTCATTTAAAATATTTTTTGCCGAGACGCGGGTTTCAACTTAAAATAATTTACATTTCTGGTCGCTTTATTAAAGAAATGTTTAAATTATGATTTAAATTATCCTTTTTGTAAGTTTTTTTATTGTTGAGAAAATCTTTCTTTTTCATTGCTATTGTATTTTTAATAAAAATATAACCGAAAATGATTAGTATGTAATTGTGTATGTAATGAATGCGATAAAAAAGGAACTATTGAGTCCATTAATTCGTAAAATAATAAATAATAACACGGTACATCTGTATCAGGTACAATAGGTTTTTGTGAGTTTGGTACGCAAGCGTAATAAAATCGTTTGTATGATTTTTTACGAGTATTTATGAACTTCGTCAAGTTTACGAGATATCAACAAGTGAATCGACGTTCGACCAGGTCCACGTACAACACTTTTATTCGCTCGCAACGCATTTATTCACTTCACGATTCGCGTTCACACCGCCAACGCATTATGGACTACATACGTATATTATTTCTACACTCGAACTTAAAACCACACTCGCGCACTACGCATTAATAACTGAACAAACAAAGGAGATTGATCTGATCGGGATCAAATGCTAAAGTTTTATTCAAAAATTGATTGTATGTGATGCCATTCAAGTGATATCAATGACGTTATAAGGTTTTATTAAATTAAATTTTTAGTTTATAGTAAATTTTATTAGATTTTCGTGTTTTTGTCAATGAATTGATTTTTTTTGGGGTAAAAATTGAAGTTAATGAAATGCCTCGCAAATAGATTGTTAATTGTCACTGTTTATATTAGAATAATATCTTGTACAAAAACTAGATTGATACAATGTTGGAGCTAATTTTGAACATAGGGTTTCAAAACCGCAAAGTTGGAAGACTTGTTTTGTCTAATTGAAATCTTGGTTAAATATATTACAAATAAATTGGACCAAATTTTTATTAAAAAATAAATGGTATTGCTATTTATCAGATTTACTAAGTGTTTGTGCTAATTTTGAACATAGAATGTAAATTCTGTCACAACTAAAAATGTTCTTATTCGATTTTTATTTTAATTTTTAAACGAGATAACAATTCTGTGACACTAAAAGCTATTAATAAATCTAATAATGCTGAAATAATGAAAATACGTTTTTGTTATTCCAAATTAATTCAAAAAATGGTGGAATATTTCTGTGGTTACAATTTAACCAAGTTCATAAAAACAAACCTATTAAATAAATTCCTCCTACCCTGGTGATTAACTTCTAAACAATTATATTTGTTTGTGCAAAATGTTACTAATTATAAAGAAACAGTTGCTAAACGCTTCATTAGAAATTATTAGCCAAATTAATAAAATGTTATTAACTAAAAAACATATTTATACAAATAAATAATTAAATTACGCAAGACTATGTGGATTTATAACTTCCTCTTGCTTGCTGCTTGCATCGTTCCAAATTATAATAAAATAAAATATGTCTATAACAACCAGCAGCATTTAGTTCTTGCTTTTATTCTACTGTTTTGAATTTTAGCATTCTATTCCACATTTTACCAGTCATAGTAAAGTCGCTCTACCAGGAATAGTATATGGCGCGTATTTTATTAGCGCTATTCGTACATTCTAGTAATCGCAATAATTCACATGCGATGTATTATGTACTATTTAACTATTATAAAACGGTTCCAGTGGAGTAGTTTTCTCGCACTGTCGAACGAATGAACGAAAGAAAGACGATTCAAGTTTACTTTTTCTTACCCAATTGCTCAACCGTGCGTTATGTTGTGTTATGTTATTTTATTGGTGAGTGATTCAACGCGTCCACTCAGTCGCATTTTGCATTATCTTTTATTTTTTCGTTGCGCTATACACACTCATACTGCTTATTAATAAAAAGTAATAACTTTATTGCGTTATAAGATTATTACGTAGCAGTTTTACTTTTGTTGGTGCAACAACTTTTTGTTTCCACAAAAAATTTAAAATTTTTTACTTGAATTATAATACATAAATTATCAAATTAGATTTTAGTGTAGTATTTGAGTTTAGTGGAACAAAGAAATGAAAAATCCTAAAAAGAAATTAAACTCGAAGAGTCATAGCAAGAAACTAGACAAATAAATTAAGTGGCGCGTCTGGTGTGCTTATTCGTCCTCGTTTTGTTTTTTCTTTGTTTTTGGGTTTAATTGCATACGTTTGCGTCCATATGTCACGTTGTGAACGTCTTGGGAGGATTCGGTATACTCTGCACTCGCATCGAGAATGAATATATCTTCGGATATATATAGTGTAGGACTTTCTGGGTGTCTGTGCACCGTATGTACTGCAATTTAGGTGCGAAACTCGCGTGGTTGCGGCAAAATTGTAATCGGCCAGCGTCGTTGCCGTCGCCGACGCGAGAGGACATTTACGAGCGCGACGACGGCGACGGGCAAAAGCAAAACGTCGCCGTTAACCCGACGACGACGCACTAATTTTAGACGATGGACATCGACGAGGAGTCTCCCAAGTCGAGCGATTGCGCACTTCGGAGACTCCGAAACAAATTCAATTGAATACACTCCTGAAGAGATTGAATTTAATTTTTCTCGCCTTGATTATTAAATTATTTTTCTATTTCAATATTTTTCTAAGGATATAAAGTTTATTTTCTTACATTTGAATCAATATGTTGTATACATTTTTGTATCTAGTAGTAGGAAATTAAATGAAATTTTTCTCACCTTGATTATTAAATCAGTTTTTCAATTCAATAAATTGAGAAATAAAGTTTATTTGGTTAACTTGAAGCGGGTTGAAGTTTATTTTCTTAGATTTGAATCAATATGTTTTATGAATCTATTATTTTTGTACTTTTTGTTGTAATATGAAAATAATGTTTTGAATTCAAAGTGGATTTAGTTAAATATTATGTAACGGAAAATGATTTTGATCGAAAATATACGCGTATGTCATTATTCTTCTTAAAATAATCCGTCTCATCCCAAACTCTCAAATTTCATCGGCGCGTAGGCGTACGATTTGCGTTCGTTTTGGTTCCCAAGTAATCGAGTTAATGCGTAAGGAAGTAGGCGAAAGCTTGTTTTAAATTTTATTACATGTACAAACTCATCGCTGACATTAAAACCCAAAATACAAAAATTTATTTCAAAACTTTTTTGTACCCCATATTTTGTTTCCGTGTAGTACCAAATTTTAAAATCCTCAACTTGTGTTTGTTTTTTTATTATCTTAGTACAAGTATTTAATATCTACATCAAAAAAGCATTACTGCTGCGGTGTTTTGTGCAGAATATATTATTCTAATTCTTTGCCGGTCTGTTCCACTGTTTGGTACTTGACGCCAAAGCAGCAGTCTAGTGGTAGTCGACTTGACTCGACTCTATTTCTATAAATAACGGAAATCAAATGTCATCTATAAACACATCGACACGGCGCGCCGGCCAACAAATCGCCGCATTCGTTCTGCGCGCTCACCAATGAGATACAAAAACCTAAATGTACAAACACCAAGACACGGTATGGGTTCCTACTTCTAATGTTTGTTATTTTTTTATTAAGTTTCCGCGCGTGTGAAGGTGTAACGTTCGATTATTACGTGCCTTACGCGTGATAGGATGCACACACCTTGACCACCGATCTTCTGGTGTAGTGTGATCGGAACAAATTGGACGGCGAACAAAACTGAACAGAGCAGTGCTTTATTTATAAACATATTTATGACCCCCCGGACAAAGACAAGTCAAGTGCTGTAACTACTTAAATCGATTGCATTTGTAGAACTAATCGATTAGATTAAACGTTAATTAATCTAATTAATTATAGCGTTATAGTGAAATCAGTGGAATCAAATCTGATTAATTAAAGATTAAAGTTAATTTATCAAATTAACAGTTCTAATACTAATTATATTGAAGTAAAATTAATAAACATCCTTGGCTATATTTTATGTAAAAGTACTTTAAGTTTTCTTTATGTTTCGAATTTCTGAATAAGAAAATGTTTAAATTAATTAATAAGTTTAGCATTAAATAGCACTTCATGTAAGTATTTTGTTGTAATCTCAACAAAAACTAAGGAAGTTGGTAACTAACGAAGTACTTACCTAGCAAGTTGTAAGCTAGTAACTTGATCTTATAAAAGCATAAAATCGCAACAAAAATCTTCATTTAGTAATAAAAATTAATGTTAACATAAAACTGGTAAAATTTTCCTTTTACCATCAGCTGCTTAGTGTTTGCGTCGCATCTTGCTTCTGAAGTATGTGCTTCTTTCTTATATCTTGAGTTTCTTTATTGTATATTCTTCAGTTCATCAATTCTTGTTTGAAATATCTAAGATCAAACTCGGTTCGTGCGTTTAATTGATATTTTACGATCGATTAAATCAACATTACTTAAGTATTATTTATCTGGTTCCTCGTTATCTGAATCAGGGTCGGTTTCTTTTAATATATTCTACTAAAACTCTACTAAAAGATAATGGTGTGCAGTATATATATATAAACTTTGTTCAATTAAAATCTTTCTCTAATATCCAAAATTTGCGTCTTATTCTAAATGTTTGTAGTTGAACACACTGTATACGTTTATTGGCATATATTTTATTGATATAAATGAGCCAATACGAAAGAGTAAAAGACTGTAAGTCGTTAATATGTACAGTTAGAACCTATAAACTACACTACGAACTAAATGTTTATGTGTTGGTTATGTCCGTTTACCAACGCGTATCTACACTTATACTTTTATATTTAAATATAAATTTTTACTTGAATTTATTGCCGAGCGCTGATTTTAGTTTTAGTTTCGGTTTTAATCTTCGAAATTTATGTAAGAAATCCTAAATAAATTTATTGGTTGGTTTCTTTCGTAGTGTGTGAGACGAAATTCATTGAAAACTGCTTCTTGTGTAGAAGCTGGCTTAAGCAAACGACTTTTAATATTTTTTCGTGGTTTCACACCTGATATTTATTAGTTTTTAGGATGGATGATTCGACGTCATTTAGTTTTGTGGTGATTTTAAGCAAATTTTTATTAAATTAAAGTGATTTTTACATTTTTGTGGATTATTCAGATTGGTACTAATTATTGACGAATAAAATTGTGAATTTTTAAAATTTGGATGATTTTATGGAATTAGGAACACATTTTACATGATTTCCGCATTTTACACATTTTTGAGGTTTTATTTTTTTATATTTAAATCTTAAAAATGTTGATTGGTTTTTTTTTATTACAAATGGTTTCTAACCTAGGTAATCTTATGTTCAAAATTAGTCCAAACACCGACTTTACTGTAAATCTAGTCTTGGTTATATTGATTATAAATAATTTAATTAATTCAATTTCCTAATTAGTTTTAACTTCAAAATCCTTTGTTGTGTACTTGGTTGTTTCATTGATGATTGAACAACGCGTAGAGCATAATGATTGCTTATGTTTGCGTGTACCTTTCACTCGGGAAACACCAGCTGAGAGTAAATGAAAACTTAAGAACTAACTCACAACTAACCTTAGGATCTCCTTAATTTCATTGTGAGGCGGTGGGCAATAACAACAACTAGCTAAGGCCCGGCATAAACAGTAAACTGCAACCAGCGTAAACGTTGCATTTATAAAGGCGTTTGCTTGCATCCGAGCTTAAGTTTTGAAGTCTTTAGGTCTTGAGGCTTGGAGTCTCAGGCATCGTGTGGTCGTTGTCATTGGACACTCACTCCAGGCGAGCAACAAACACATGTGAAACGCATAAACATATACGTAAACCTATGACTATGCTAATGAGTTAACGGTGTGTCGAGTGCGCCACACTGGCTAGCCACCGATGAAGCGCCGAAGAAGTCGAGTATGCATACAGTTGTCGCTAAGACGCCGCCATGCGACGTAAATGTAACGTAAACGATCAATGCGACACTTGTTTTGAACTTACCTACATTAAGCGAACTTAAAGTTATTATTATTTGTATTAAATAAAAAAAAATAAGGAAATTACAAAGGAGAAGGAACATTTTAAAATATAAATGATTATTTTGTTTATACTTAAATGTTTTATTTTGCTAGTCTCTAAATAAAAAAAATAAAAATAACGAGAGTATAAAGATATAAATGATAAATACAAACATGACTTAAGTCTTTTCCGCCTCAAACATTAGTAACCATTACTCAGTAAGTCAGTAAACTCACTACTTCATTCAGTTGGTCTCGTACTTCTTACTCTATACTTATTTCTTCGAGTTTATGATGTATTATTCTTTGTAAAGAAGTAAGTAAACACTTACCTTGCTTCTACTCATTCCACAATATTTCATTCAATTTCAGTTCGTTTTTCATATTTATTTGGCTTCCATTAGACAAAATGTTAGAATTGCTACATGGAAGTTTTGTTTGTTGATGAGACGAGACTAGAAAAAGAAATAGAAGAAAAATGGTACGGTACGTGCGGTGCTGATGACTCCGCGCAAGCTTCAACTGTGCAATATATCCACGTTTTTATCTGATGTTCAGGTATAATCCTACCTACAACTACGACTAGCGAGGAGTTTGGTTTTGTAGGTACTAGTACTTGCTAACTGATGTGCACGCCATGAAGAACCACAGCGAATGTTCCTTGCGGGCTTTCACAAGTCAAACGGAAACGAACGCACTTATCATCATCGGCCATTCAGGCTTCATGCTTGCACACTGCGTTTAAAACTTAAACGTTTAATGTTAAACGTTGAAGAAGCTATAAAATTCTACCTACATGTAGTACTCCTATATCTGTACTTGTTACCTGTAGCTAATGTACCAACATTAAAGAGTCTGTTTTGATGTAAGGGAGAAATTGAACTCGAAAAATAATGGGAGAAAAATGTTGATAGATATATTTGTTAAATTAATGATTGGGTTTTTGTGTGCTTGTGAATTAATATTTGTTAGCTGCAAGGATATAGCTATCTACAAAGGATTCAGTTGTTCAGAATCCGAGTGGTACATCAAAGGCTTTTTGATAAAATACGAGGACAACCAGCGCGGCAGCATCAATGCAAACTTAACTGATGCTGAAATAACTAGCTCTGCTGCCCCCACATCCCCCAATGTATGTGGATGCATAAAGGCAACTTTGTGACATTCAACACGTTACCTGGAGTTTGTTATGTTTGATGTATCGCTTGGCGCCAGTTGAGATAATGAAACAAACCCTTTGATAACAAAATACTGCCGGTATAACCTATCCGCTCCGACCTACGAGTGGGTGGAGCGTTTTAACAGGAACGGGTGGAGTGGTTGAGGATCAACTCATACGTGAAGATGCACAGAGAGATCACTGAACAGCGTAACACGCATTGGCAAAATAAATGTTTATTTCGAGTAAATTTAAGGGTTTGTAGTGTTCTAGGAAAATAAACAGAGGTTGCCTGAAACAAAAATAGTTGTTTGTGCAGTAGACGTCCTTTAATTGGTATTCATGCCTTAGCCAGTCCGGTTTGGTTTTGTCTTTAGGCTTTTTGATAGCAGCTAGTATATTTAATTCTCAATAAAATTAAATTTCTCGAAAATAAAAACGCTTGGCTCTTTTATTCTTTTGTTTTGTCTCTTCATCACTCTTCTCCACCGGCTGGTGTCCTTTGGCGCGTTTCTTTGGTGGACTGTGGGTACTTCTCGTCGACTGAAATAATGCCTCCGCCTTCGTCCCGCGCGTCTCTTGTCGCGTTTGGCGCGCTTCGAATTTCTCGTGCGCCGCCGTCCGTCCTGCGCCATTCCGCGCCATAGCTCCCATAGCTCTGCGTGCCGCTTCGCTTTCGATGTTTATCTCTGGAATTAAGCGTTCCATATATCTGTAACAAGTGTCCGGGATTCCTAGACATTTTTAGCGTTCTACGGCGTATGCCTGAGCCGCGATGACGAACGGAGAGACTCGTCTCGGCCCCCATGAGAAAAAAAAACGATTCGATTTTTTCCGTGTTTGTTTTAACCGATTCTCGGTAACAGAACGTAACTGAACGAGGAGCGAGAACGTTTTAAACGCCCAAGAGCAACAGAATGAAGAGAGGTCTGTCGGCCGAAGTTCAGGCCGGTGTGTTTGTTTTAATTGAATCCTTTTGATTTTGACCGCCGCGCAGCTACGCGACAAAGCGGACTCGTTGTCGTCTTTACTGGTCGCGCTTCCTCTTCTTCTTTTCTTGCGCACAAGGTGCAGGCAAGTCTTTAACTTTTAACTTCTTCTACCTGCGCCAGTGAGCACGATGGGAATCTGAAGTGAAGAGAAAGAAAGATTAATAATGTTAGTTGTTGGTTTGACTTCTTGGTTGAGATAGGCCTTCCACTCCACTTTTGCTTCTGCTGTTTCTTCAGTCTCTTCAGCTTCTTCGGGTTTGGATAAACTTATGGAAGGAGGTGGTGGCGGTTGTCGAGATGCCTAAGGTGCGGAAGGCGCAGAATACTGAAGCATCGTGAAGTGAAGAAATAAGCGAAACGATTATCTCGTTGACCTTTTATATTGCACCGCTCCACGAAGCGCGATACTGATGTGTAATTCGCTGAGGAAGCCATCGGGGGCAATAAAGACACAAGGGTTCGATCAAGTAGACATTAGACCATCTTCGAGGACTTTGGCGATACATAGCTACCTCTTCATCTTCACCTGAAACTCTTTGACACTCGGTTGATTCATCACTTTGGGTTCAAAATGTCAAAAATTTATATCTTGACATCGTGTGAACCATTTTTTTTAATCTAACATTTGGCCGATACAGATTTAAATATAGATAAATATTTCAAGTGAGATAAAGAGATTAAATTAGTTATGAATAATAACAATCTATAGTTTGTCGTAACGCTTACAATAAAATATTATACTTGCTGGTAAATTTATATAAACGTTGCATCGCGCGCGCAATTAGCGTACCGCGAAGGTAATTAACTACAAAAAGCGTCATTCAGGTCCAAACAAGTGAGAGTAACAACTAACAACAGAGTTGAATTAACTTTAAACGTAGGAGGCTAGCAATGATCGTTTGCTTCATACCATTTCATATGAAAAAATCATTTGCATATCGAAAAGGTCAACTCAAACGATTATGCCTTCAATTACGCATCGCATGAAGTTGTTATCGATCGGCTACAAAATTCAACACGAAATATTTGCATTTTGTGCACCTAATTGTCATGTGCACAATGTCAAAAATCATGCATTTACAACGCGCAAAAAATATGTACGAAAATACTGAACAGCAATTGAAAAGTGTTTTAGAACATAAACATATGGCCGAAGCTGTTTTTCCGGCCGTGGACGTGGACCCTGACAAAAAAGCCGCCATTTTGACATAAATCACTGCAAAAATATTATTGTAATTATTGTCAAGTCACTAACATGTATAAAACAATCACTTTAATATTTTTTCATAGTAGTATTTAAAAAAAACAAACAAAGTTGTCTGTTTTTTTGCCTCTATGTCCTATATGTTTCTATCGGAGATAGAAGAACGTTATTCGTTAAATTAGTCAAAATAAATTGAGTAGGAAGTACATAAATACTAAATACATATCATTTCTTAAAATTTAATATCCAAAACGGTTAATCGGTTTACATTTAATATAATTTTCCACAAATTAGAGTTAACTCTGTCAATTTTAACGATTTACATCTGATTACTTTTGATTATCTCAATTAGTATTAGGTTATTAGCTATATTATATGTCTATGTATCGCATTAAATTGCAGGGAACCAATTCAATTAGTTTAAATTAACTTTTTACACTTAAATTATAATTTAAATTAATTTTGAAATATGAATGCAGATTTACAATTAACTACTCAATAACTGCATTTTAAAAATTTCGAATAACTTCGAAGTACAATAAAATCTAAAAGATTTATTGTCATAATTAAATGACTTTAACAGTACTTGTAAAAGTATTACATTTTGTGTTACTTATGAATATTAATAAGTTGTGTTTAGCAAGTTTCAATAAGTTTTGGTTTGTGTTAAAAGTCAACGCAACTGCAACTGCAGTGCACTCGCAATTGCAATGTAAAATTACAACTTTCCCTTCACTTTATTTACTGCGAGGCTTATTCGAGGTTTTGCATGGGCTTCCACTTCTTTTTCGCTGTATGTATATCTCAAGCGATTCAATTTTCTACACATTATGTGTTTGTAACTTCAAGGAACAAATGCAAGGAAGTTCTTACCGTGTTTGTATTAAATTTTTAATTAATAATTCACAGAAATGTATTGAAAAACACACGTTTTCTTGAGTCTGATGTTCTTTTTTTTTGTATTGATTGTCGCTGTTAGTCAGTATCAAACCAGCGTGTGTGCGTTTCTGTTTTAGTTCGCTGTTTACATTGCGAAATGCGAATTAAACATTTATCGCAAACAATCATTATCATGCGCGTTGTTGCAAAGCACAAACGCAAATTCAGTATGCTGGTTTGTTCCAGGTTAGCAGTCGTTACTTGTCGCTTGCATTATTCCGGTGTTATCGGCGCATTATCGCCGGTTAATTAGGCGTTTTGTTTTCTAATCAATTTCTATACCTATCGTTCATACAATAAATAATACGCTTGTTCTAATGTGTTATAGGTTTCGTTGTAATTAGTAAAATATTGGATTAATTCATTAAAAGTGTCGAAATGTTTCTTTCGTATTAATTGCAATTGCAATTTGTGCAATCCATGCAATTAATTTACCTTACGATTTCCTTCTTCTGCTTTTAAGTTTCACGTTTTTTTTAATGATTTTTGTATGTTATGTTTATTGGTAAGACTTAGTCATTGTTGTGTTAGTATTGATGTTTGTAAACTCATCTATGGTGTGCAAATTTCCGGTATCATAACATTTTTTTGTTTGCAATGAAAAAAAATGAAATGCGTTTGGTCTATAATGTTGAATTAATAATAATTGTTTGTTATTTTAATCTTTATTGTTTTGTAAATTTAGCAATTTACAGTTAAAATTGTGTTGTTTTGTGTGCTTTATGTGTTTTATGTTGTTTCTTGCTACAGTTTTTATACAGAAACGTGGAATTACGCAGAACGCGATTAATTATAATTTGCACAATCTTTTTTTTGTCGACTTAAGCGCGTTAGCGTTGGAGATTCAACGAACCAGAACGCGGATAAATGAACTAAAACTAACGCGAGTTAATGTTAAGCAATGTCGTTAATTTTATTAAGAAATTATTAAATATTAGAACGAAAATGGTGTTTTCTTTTAAGTACAAAATTTGATTGAATTTTCAATTTTTTTTCAATGACAGGATTTAGTATGTAAAGTAAATATTTATTAAAAATCGTTTATCTATGGTAATCGTTGCACTCACATTATCTATATGCGCTAATGGATATTGAATTATTGATTTTACTACAAACAATAGCGAATGTTTCGTTATTTGCTGTGTGCTTACATCCCCCTGTTCATGTTGTTTCCAATTCGCACGGTAAATTATTTGTTGAATAGTTAAAATATAGACAGATTATTCTCGATAACCCTATCATCGTGTTTTAGCAGCACAATTTACAACACTGTTTTAGTAAATTGTTAGTGAACACAAATGTTCGGACGAGTGGAATATCTTCGATAACCATAATCGGATCGTGTATGAATTTCGCGAATTTTCAGTTTTCCGGAATACGAGTCGAGATTTAACAAAATTCGTTAAATTCAGATCATAACTCATAGTTTACAAATATGAATTTTACGATGAAATATTTCATTCCTGATCAATTTTGTATCAATATTTTCGTTCTGTTGATGCAAACATACCAAATTTGTTTTTTAAGTTATCAATGATTACTAGGAAAAGAGTTTAGAATTTTATTGAGTTTATACACTTTGAAGTGGTTGTGAATGTCATCTAATTGCGTATTATTTGACAATTACGTCGTAATTGTCTTAAACTTTGCTATAAGTTGTGCTAATCGATTCCGTCGCTTGCTCTGCGACACGCATAACGCACAAGTACCGGACTTTCCATTTTCTTTTCCCGATGGTGAAGATGCACCATGGTTGGTCGTAAACTCGTTTGTAGACGAAGACTATGAAGTCTTCGAGGAAGTCGTAAGTTATAAGTTGCCAGTTGGAACAACTCGACAACGCCACTGTCGATAAATAAAAATATTATTATTTTATTTTAAAGATAAATTACATTTATTTGTAAAATATATTCAATCCACATTTATTCTAAATTTTATTTAAAAACTATAGAAAATTCTAAAAAAAACTAAAAAACAATAAATCAAATTTAATGTTTTGAAGTCAAGTTTGGCCTCAAGTTAAATTTCCTAACTTCATTTAATGATTGAACGTGCATCATTTGCCTGTTTTTCGTTGTTTGTTCGGATTTTATTTTCTAGTGTATTCTAGCATTTTGGATGTTTGGGTTTTCGGTGAGTTCTGTTGATGTTTAATTTGTCTGAGTGTGTGGCTTTAATTCCACGAAAGCTATAACGCAATATTCGCGCTGGCGATTCTGGCGAAGGAACTATTATTAAAACAGGCCAGAGCAGGGCCTATAGACCAGTTTTGAGGCTTATTAGAGTGAGATGCCGCCGCAAATGCTACGTAAACTGTAAACCAAGCTCAGCGCAAAACTGAAGCACAACAAGCTCTAAAACACTACTAATTGGAGTACAAAATACAGGCCTAACCTATACCTAACCAGAATGAGGGACGAGTCATGTTAGATTTAGTTTGATTTAGTTTTAAATTGAGAAGAACATAACCTTGGAAATGGATTTAGAATTTATATTTTTGTTTGAAGAAAGTTACATTTTTTATTTTGTGTTAGTCATTAGGATTTACTAAATGGGATTTTCATTTTTTTGTTTAGTTTATTTTAAAAGATAAACTAGAATTAATTTAGATTTATACCAATATAATTTACAATTTTAATTATCACATAAATATAAACCATGCAGTGTAGACATTGTAAGACAATAAAAAGGGTTGGTCCAGAATCGGAATAAATCCAAACTAAACAGAATGTGAAACGACAACGAAAATCAACACTGCAAGTAATGAATTTAATGAATTCATTGTTCTTCGACAACAAATGTCGCACGTGCATTTGAGTGGGTTGTACAGCCCAAAGCCCACAAGGGTCACGAGCCCACCACGCCAGACGCACGAATTTATCATTGTTATTATCATATCGTGCCTAAAAGCCTCCCAAACACAACACAAAATCAACCAGAACTAATTTATTGTGGGCTTTTGACCAAAGAAAAAAACAAATGTCACGTTTAAGGTACTTTACAATAACCTTCGAGGGTTGTAAATCAGCATTTCAATTCGTAGACACGTAGTCTTTTATTCTTTAAGACTTTAGAGAGTCAAATCAGAATTAAGAACTAAGTTTGGAATAAAGATTACAAAATATGAATTTATTCTGAAAAGATAATCGCTATAGATTACTTTTATAAATTAAAATATTCAACCCTTGAAAGGGGTAAAATTTGAACATCGCCAAGAATTAATATCAAGGATAATTTTGTTCAAGTACGAATTTAATTTAATGAATGTAAAGAGAATTTTAATATTGAAACATTTAAATTAAAATACACATTTAGAAAATTTAACTCTTCCAACAAAATTATGATTTCGCTTTTACTTATTAAGTATTTTATTTTGTCAATTAAATTTTCGAGTCTTCCAGGTCTCAATCTAAAAGAATCGCGTTTTATATATGAGTATGACGAGTACCGGGTTTGGTATTCAGTCTTGGGCTTCGGGGAATTTGAAGCGTAATGGAATAGAATAGAAAAGCGTCGAGGGAGAAGAGGGTGGAAAAGCAACAACTTGATGATGAAAATTGCCTCAAATCGCTTGTAGGTTTCCTCCTTTTCAGCTCTCTAGGGGCGCGTTTCAACTGCGTGCACATTTGCCGTCTCCAGAAAAGGCAGCGCAACAAGTTGCCCATATACCCAACTCGCGCGCGCTGCGCTGCCGCCACCTCTGCTTACCTATTCATTTTATTTCCATTATATTATTTCAATTTGTGCGCTATAACTCATAACAACTCCCCAGGTTTATTGAATTGAATAAAAATTGAGTATGTTTTCCACAAAAAAATTTAAATGATTCATAAAAAGTTCACTTTGTTACTATAGAAACCAATTACTTTTGAACTAGTAAATAAGCACTTGTTACATATAATTCTGCACTTTACTCTTCCTTTTTCTGGAATACATCATAATGAATGTCTGAAACAGGAAAGTGGGAATAGTTCACTTGATGATGGTAAAATCTACATAGAAGTTCTGAGTACCTTGTTGAATGTTAAAGTTGTCGAACAGTGTTGAGTTGTACGGTTGTTCCTTTAATATCCACCTGGCTGCGGAACCTGCCGGGCACAGTAGTGCAGTTGTAAGGTTATGTTCGTTGTTTTGTTGCATCGTACGCACGTAGGATGCTTTAACGAGTTAGCTCAAATTATACTCCTATTGGTTAGTTTGCGCTTTATATTTGCACTCGCCCTGAAGATTGCAAATTGAATTAAAACATGCCACATGCATACTGGTTCGCGTTTGCGGGCGGCAAGTGCGCGCGTTTGATGATGCTCGTTCACAAATTGCTACATGTTAATTATCATCCATTGCGTTCCTGCTACATCAAGTACAATCAAGTATAAAATTAATAAGATTCAAATAGATTTTCATCGTCAAGTTCACCTGAAACTTACTTCCAACAAAACCTAACCTCAGTTCCGTACCTTTCACTTAGGTTAGGTTTATTGGAAGGCAATTGACAGGTACGAATTTAATTCGCAATATTTATAATTGTCTGTCTTACATCTAAAAATAATAATTAATCTTAACATCCGGTACCATGGCAGATAAGTTACAATCAATTGTTATCCACATCAATAATTCGATAAGTATCATTTGTATTTATGATATTAATCTGTAGATCTTTTGTTATTAATTTTTACAATTTCAAGCATCTCTCCAAAGCAAACAGATAACACTCGAAAATCATGAATAATTAGTTATGGAGTTGCCCAATTTGTAATGTGGTACCTAATCAATGATGACTAATCAAGTCATTGGTAATCTAATAATTATCACCGATGACAAAATTATACAATGTGTTTGATAATGCGATATTGGCTATACAATTAACCTGTTCACTAGATGCGCGATTACGATAAAAATCGAGTAATCAAATGATTTGATTGTAAGTTTAATGTTGATGGTGAGTTGTGACAATACGTATGACTATTACGATGAGTTTGTTAATATTTTGTGTTTGGTAGTTCAGCGCTGTGGTTCGGCAAATGACTAAAATGAGTCATGTTACTTTTTCGATGACACTTGCCAACCACAACTACACACAAATTATCTACATGTCGCAACGCAATACGTTTGAATGTAAGTGTGAAGCACTTGAATTGAATTTTGCGATTTGTGTGCTAGTGTGACTCATTGGGTTATTCGCAAAAATCACATGCGAAAATAAACAAACACAATACGGAAGATAAGAAAACAAAAGATTTATTTTGGCATTAATTTTTTTAGTGATGTAATCTGATGGTGGTGTACCTTCAAACATACTCAGCAAACTTAGCATTTCTAATATTTTACCTTTACGCCTTTTCTCTTTTACCTTTGCGATGCATGCACATGGTGTGCTTTGATGGTATATCAGTAAGTGGAGTGAGTGTTGGTAACCTGGCAGAGTAAGCAACTGCAGAGAGCAAAGAGGAGAGTAAACCCATAGAAAACGAGTTTTTGAATGAGTCATCTCGTTCATGCGCGGTTGCAAGTGTTGGTACGTTATTATACACGTGAGTGTACCAGCCGTACATTAACACACCGATATAGAATACACACCAAGAAAGTCCAGTAACTCCAACAACGGTTACGTTGCAACTTGCAAACGTTACCTCACCTTCTCTTCACCTCACTTTACCATACTAACCACAACACGCCTCACCTGGTGGTACCATACACAAAGCTACAACTAGTTGTTAGATTACCAGACTCACCAAACTTACTAATTCTAATAGTTTTTAGTTTTCGTCATTTTATTTATAAACAAATTTTTTCATAATAAAGTTTAGATTATCAGGTTGTAGGTTATTTATAAGTAAAACAATAAAATATTAGGTTTTTTGTTTTGTATATTATTGAATAGATCGCGACATATGTGCAATGTGCACTAACATTTTCTTGTAGTACCATGTGGGGTACCACAAGTACCAAGAGCACCAAGCCTACCACTAGCACCAGTACCAAGAGATTATTGTGTTGAATGTATTGACTGTTGACATGACGATGGTGGGGTACCCTTTCATTTCTGTACACATATACATTCGTTTTAGCTCTTTACCACTTTATTCTTACTTCTACAGTACGTGCACGTGTACTTCTTACTTACCTTACTCTTTGCTGATGCTTATGTTCATGCTGTTTGGTTGTCAATGTTGGTGTACTTTGATCGCAACCTACTCGGGCGAGTATCTCAGGTGTGTGTTGGCATATGCGAGTCTTGCAGTCTTGTGTTGGTATAGAGTCTAGCGGCAACGCCGCCCGCAAACCGATGACCATCAACTTTGCCGCACAATAACGTCAACAATAAAATAATAAAGCCTTTCTATGCGTTGTGGAAGGAACAACAGCGCAGAAAAACAACAAAACACTGGCTGGTAGACGGCGACCGAATCAAAAGCTACACACAAAAAACTAACACTCGGTTGTTGTTTGTAGAACATCGGTTGTTACACCAGCAACAACAAGAACTCGTACTATTATTGGTATGTTTGGTTTTACAAGTACAAAGTTTACTTACTACAAGACGACTTTATCGTGATCTGAATGTTTCGAATTAGTTTTGTAGATTTGTAAGGATAAAAATTAAATTATTTAATATCTGCTTAATGGTTTGAGAAATTGCAATGTGTCAAATGAAAATTTATGCTTTGGAATATTATCTAGGGTTTGTAACCTCACCCTTGGTCTTTGTGGGGTGGGTCCACTGCCTACTCGAACGGGAACCTGGTGTTACGTTATAATTAGGCAATAAATATCCTGTTGTCACTTTAACCACGGTCCAAACTGATAATGACGACAATGGAAAGTGGATACTCTACTCTCTTGTGTTGTAGGCATTCTGGGGCAGGCCGGGGCATGGGTTTCCTTCCTAGCCCTTTTGCATCTCGCCTGTGCGCTCTCGTCTACTATCACTATCACACTTTACATCTGTAGTTATTTTCTCCATCCTCCTCTTTCGCTTCTTTAGTATATCAGGAGTTTGATGCTGCTTCTTGATGGTGCTCTCGGCTGTGGATGTTATCCAGCCGTGAAGTGGAAAACTGCGCAATTGAGTGTCCCTTCTCGCACGTTGATCGCGTTGCGCTTACTGGCGAGGGATGTATTGTCCCATTGCCGCCGTCGAGGACGTCGACGTGATATACCGACGGTGGTTATTAACGGTCTCCAGTTATTAAATGCGCTCGACCGGAGGAGGACGACAACGGCACGACGGTAGTGGTTCCGATGTTCTCTTTGTTGTTCGCGCCCTTCGTAACAATTCCGAATAGTTCGTCCTGCTTTCCTAAACACATGTGTTCGCATACCAAGCTTTAACCTTAAATTTTAGGTTGTTTTTATAAATTTATTTATAGAAAATGTTTTTTGAGATTGAAAACTGAGAACTATTCACAACATTTAATGTTTGCTGTTTTTTTTATTTGGAAAGCGTTACTGAATTAAGCAATTGTTGTAATTGAGGGTTGATTGAAGTTTTCGAGCGAGTGATGCAACTCACCGCACTTGCAAACTCATAAGCCTATACATAGGATTGCGTTACGGGGTGATATTTTAATTAAAAACGGAGGGGACTGCGTGTACGGGCTCGCCGAGAGAATTAATTAAACAAGCACAAGCGTCCTCGTTTTGCGGATACCTTCATCCCTCTGTGTTCTCTACCTCGAAAACATCATACGTCACAAGCATCATTGATGTGTTGATCTGTTATTTTAACCGAATTATACAACGCCAAATCAATTGAAATTAGCTTTGTTTTAATTAAAATTAGAATTAAGTAGTTAAAAGCTTCAATTTGTTTAATTATAATATTTATTATTATTGACGGGTTTTGCACATTTTAATAGAATTTATATTAAAATAATTGTTTGTTTACGTCACGACGATTTACGTACGTGAACCATCCTTCATAACGCACGGCCGCTTACATTGTCCTTTCCACCCCCACCTCTCAACGACGCTCTCTGTAAGTACACATCGAATAAACGCAAACGCAGATGCGTGGTTGGGAAAATATGGGGTGAGGAACGCTGGCAGTGAGTAGGGTGGGTTAGCGGAATTGTTGTGTGCGCCGGCCCGAAACGGTCGAGCAAGCACCGCCGCTATTGCCGCCACCGGTGCTGCGGCGCCGACGTGTGCATGTGTATGATATTAAGGGCCGCATTCCATACCGTCAGGCGCCCGTCATTACGAGGTGAATTTACAGCCGTGTAAGCCCGACGGCGGCTACCACAAAATTACATACAGTGTGTCTATAATTTAATGAAAAATATTAACCAACATATTAAAAATTACAATTTTGTGTTTCTATGATAAACTTTCACAATGACAATGGGATTGGGTATTTATTTTTTAAAAATGTTATGTCTCGGGACAAAGTGTATATTATATACACTCGTAGAAGCGTAATATACGTAACAAACACGGCGCATTTATAAAGACAATAAGCGCTAGGTCGGGATGGGGATGGGTTGGGACGGTAGCGGAAAATTCGAGGTGAAAAGCCACCCTGAAATGTACGCCAACAACACAAGCGGCGGTGGTGCACTTTATTTGCGAGCGCTTTTGTATTTTGTAATCACATTTTTTGCGCCGAGCAAAGCGAGCGCCGTGTTTTCACGAAAATGCCAAATTCCAATGAAATTACTTCCAACAGTGTTCGATAGCGAGCGATGCCAGCGAATCGCGCAACTAGTTGTGCGCTAGTTACGACAATAGAAATGAAATGTTTTGAAAATCATAATAGTACTCATAATATTCCAGTGCAATAAATATGTACTGGAGGGATTTTAGAGGGTTTGGTACGAATTCAGTGAATAGCTTGGTAACACGCTATATTAAAAGGAAATTGTGGTTAGTGGTTGGCGGCAAGTTGGACGCTCAATGAAAACATTACCGCTTTTATTGTTTCGTTCCGAGTATGAATATTAACTTCAAAGAAAAAAATTAATATTCACTTTACATACAGTGTGATTATTAATTACTTAGAAAATTTCATTAGTTTGCTTCTATTAATATATTTTGCTTTTAACTATTTCAAAAATATATATAGTGTTTATAATTATTAAGTTATTATTTTTAATTTAAGTTATTTTAATATATTAGTTAATTGTATTTTTTGGTATTGTTACAGGTGGTACGTTATTAAGTGCAGGCACGATTTCGTCACCGTGGACACCGGTCACAGGACCCGCGGCCGACGCGAATGGCCCGGGTCCGGATACGAAAAACCTCGATGTCGGGGACATGAGCGATGTAAGTACCATTTTATTTATAACGTTATTACCTAATCAGAGTCATAAAACATCAAACACATTGCGCACAAGCAGCGTTTGATAAATTGTTCAATATGTCTTCGGAATAAATCAAATATACATCAGAATGAAGTAAACTCAACAAAAATAAACACATTGGATTATATTTTAAGGATATGTTATGAGATATGTTGACAACAACGACCTTATATTTAGATTTTTATATACACCTCATATCTATCTCAAAGGGTTCTCCAAAGTTATGAATTGACTTAATATTTTTTTACCTAGTTGGGTCGGGATTTCTGTTTAGTGAGAATGTAAAATTTCCCTTTATCTAAGAACTTAGCTGCTATTTATTTAGCAGTTGCAGTTCATTTTTCTCTAGTTGATTGATAAGAATTATTTGGTTTTGAATATAAATTAGAGACTTATTATCGTCTAATCCATGTGTGTTTACGACTTTACAATTTTCTCCAAACATTTCTCCGTTGAACGTAATTTCAATATAATCCGTTATCGGTGTTATTATCGGCGTCGTTTAATGACCAATGCAATAAGCAGCTTGGTCACAGTCGCAGCATCAGCGGCATCATTGCTTTCGACAAATGACTCGCCGCGTTCGCCATGACGTTGGGGCGGCACGTCACCGCCGAACCGTCGTCGTCCGAACTAATTAAATCGGATTAATTGGCATTACAACCGTTTACAACAATACGATGTTTACTCGCGGGCGTTTAGCCGTGCGTTTTTCACACTCGTAAATTTGCGAGTTTACGGCATTTGAAACATCTAGAAATCGAGCGTTTGTTGTAAATAGTAAATAGTTTTTGTTTTGCTCGTTTTTTATTTCGTTGTATTCGGTAATATAAATGTCGCAATGTGTTGATAATTGGCTCAGTTGTGATTGGGAAGTTGTTTGTAATAAGTAAAATGTGCGTTTATTGGTCTTGCAATCGGGCAATTGACATTGGAATTGTTATGGCTTCGCAGGACGAAAAAGACATGGCGGCGGCCGACGCCGAGGGTGTCTGGAGTCCGGACATCGAGCAGTCCTTCCAGGAGGCGTTGGCCATCTATCCGCCCTGTGGTAGACGGAAAATTATTTTATCTGATGAAGGAAAAATGTATGGTAAGTACTACGAAATAAGATTATTTTTGAACTTATTAGTACATTTTAGTCTTACTACTATCAGGATAGAATTTTAAGAATGTGATAGCAATGTAATATAATAGGAAATACAAATAGGATGTAGTGTCGTGTCATGTGTGTGCGAATCATATTATAACACTCGATCGCTTTCGATTTTCCACACTGCCACCTCGATTCTATCTTACGACCGTGAACGCGTTTAGGGGTTGTGCAATCGAATTGAAACCTATACTCTCGGTCCATCTTTCTTTACTGATACTCCGACTAGACTATTGTCACAGTTTCAAGTCTTTTGAAGAAATCGTTTATTCCCTTCGAGTCTAGATTCTTGTACGATTTCTTGAAGGGTTGAATACTGGACGTGTGTACAGACATGTAGTTTGGGGGTGGTGCCAAGCGGAATAGTCTGGAGACGCCAATTGCATTCTGTTTTGCATGATGTGATGCGTGACTTTCAAGGATTTCAAGGCAATGTAGCAAAATGAAAAGCAACGCGTCGAAAAAGTGGATGTAATTTCTATTTCTTGTGTTCTATTCGGAATGGAAATGGAAAGGATACAGGAGTTGAAAATAAAAACGGAATGTGTGGACATTCTTAGAATGCTGCTCGGAAATTGCCGTTGTAAGTCCAGTAACGTCCAGACAGTCTTGACGGTTCGTGGAGGACTTTTCTTGTCCATTCGTATCCGGATGTTTTCCACTTCTGCAGTTTCCTAGACTGGGCTAGACTAAACTGTATTTCGGTAGAGTGTAGGAGATTGCAGGTTCTGGTCAATAACGTTTTTTTTTCCTTTCTTGGAACTCGCCACTGTCATTGAAGTCTGATGTCTGAAAGTCTTCCAGTCTTCCAATAGTATTTTCAATTCCTGCAGCGCTGCTTTGGTCAAAGTGAACATTGATGTAGAAGGTTTCCTGAATATAATTTTTTATTTTTCTATTGCTGGACTTCTATTGTATTGTAGAATTTTTATTCGTTTCATACAAATAAATATAAAGCTTT
This sequence comes from Atheta pasadenae, assembly GCA_030264155.1. Classification (NCBI taxonomy): domain Eukaryota; kingdom Metazoa; phylum Arthropoda; class Insecta; order Coleoptera; family Staphylinidae; genus Atheta; species Atheta pasadenae. Next base: position 8,645 of record JARJDS010026442.1, on the reverse strand, counting down.
TTTGTTTTGTATTTTCTTCGGGCTATGACTTCGGCGCGAGTTTCCGATTCCATTGTCCGTCTACCAACCCTTGATGTCCACTTCAGAGTGGAACGGAACACGACGCGCAATCATCTTGTGCTCTTCGTTTTGCTCTGTCGTTTTTGTTGGCTTTCTTGAGCGGCACGAATGTCCGAAAGTCCTAGGCAACACGGAAAAGTCCATCCTTGGAAATCGCTCCACCTCCAACTTCTCCACCACTTCAACTCGTGTCCTCGCCCCTCTACAATTTTTTATTAGACGACGTTTCTTCGTCTTTTAAGTCTTCTTGAGATTCGTCCACACTCCTCGTTTATAAACGACATTCAAGATCTTTTTTTTGTCGTGCGTGAACTATTGTCCTTCTTGTTCATGGCGTTATGCTCGTTTCGCGCACGTTTTATTTCCGTTTTTATTTTCATGTCGTTTTTCATAGTGCCGGACCAGCTCTCGCTCTCGGGCTTTGGACGGCGTAGTAAAACCAAATGAACTAAACGTTTACGCTGCGCCGCACACAGTGGCTTTTGTTACGCGTACATACTCGCTTGATTATGTTTCATTTCGCTTTGTACGCGGTGAAAAATTGCGCGCGTACAATTCATGTGGAAAAGTTACCAACTTATTCGGGTTTCATGCACTCAGTTTCATAGTTTTAGTAGCTACAGGTGGCTCTGTTTTGTTAGAAAATTAAAAACTGTTGTATGAGTGAGTTTAAAAAAAAACTTAAATTGGCTTTTAACTCCTGCAAGGCAAAAGTTTTGTTTGCATTTTATTAATTTATTAATATTTTTAATTGATTCAAACTAAACGTATAATATTAAACTTTAATATAAAACAAGTCCACTTATAAATGTAAACATTACCAATTACACTCGCATTGTAATCGTAAAGCAAATGCACTTATTGCGTGAGTAATCACCTTCGCTTGGATTAAATGAAAGATGGCGGTAACAGAAGGTAAGCGAACGCAATGAACCTGCAACACTTTTGCGTTTGCATGCCTCCCTTTGTATTGCTTGCAATATACAGACGAACACACACCGAGAAGTGTGCATTTTTGCATTTTGATTTACATTTTAAAAATAGTACATAAGTGCAAGCCATCGGGCAATTATATCGGTAGTTCTGACATCATTAGACTTGCAAATGCGTAACATATATGAAAGCATATTTACCGGGTGTTGGCACATATCAGTCAAGCGTTCTCTTAAATGAATTGACGAACGTTTGCAAACGCAAACGATTTGCTTGGCGTTTGCTGCATGACGTCGCACTTTGTATGGTCGTCGAACGGCGCAGATAAGACAGAAGTTATAATTGCGAACCGTTTAGCCGTTTATGTTCGCAAATACGAGTAGCAGTAAAATTCGCAACTTGCAAGCGCTCCCAACTTGCAACCAGCGTCGTTCCAAGTCAGAGTTGAGTCATTTCATTGGCTAGGACTACACACTCGACTGATAATCGTAAAAACATATTTGTGCCACAAATTTATCGCTATGCTTGAACTATTTTGTTATTATACGCGGTAAATAAATCAATAATATTCGCTGCGTTTTGTTGTTTTGGCTACACATTTCATCAAAATGGTGCTGGACTGTTGTGTGTTGCATTCAGTTACATTGATACGACTATGACTAGTTTTTGTTGGTTAAGTTTCTGATAGTAGTTCTCGAGAACCCGCCGAAAGTTCTACTTTGGAAGTCGGAAAAGTTGTGCTTGATGTATAATGCGCGCTGTATTCTGGTTTATGCAGATAGAACGGATAGAAACGACGTGGGTAACTCGCTATCCAGCCATCCTTCTTTATATTTTCTTCTCGAAGCGACCGGGCGCTTCCTCCCTTTCTCTTGGGTTTGTGCTTGTGCAGAACGCGGTAGCGAGCAGCAGCGCTTACTTGCTCGCTCACTAATTGCACATTCTTGACATAGTTTCGTGCCCTTCCCGTATTCCACCCTCGGTCGCGCTCCCCCGCACACATTCTCACATGCGTGCGTCGACGTCCAACAGGAAGCTCTTGCCCACCCTTTCCCCGCTTCGGATGCTTGAAATTATACTGAGAGTATTAGTATTATCTTTTTCATTTTAAAATTACTTAAAATTAAAAGTCAACTTTAACCAACAAAAGTTTTGTAGAACAACGCAATTAACAAACAAATGAATCAAGATAACTTTATTTGAATTTTTATTTCAATAGTAAATTTGAGGGTTAACATTGGACAATAAAAACAAATTGTCATATTTTATATGATCACCTTGTATTTGCTTGTCTTCGCCGGCTTTTCGTTACTAGTACAAACCGAGCGTTTCAAGCTTGAGTCCTGACCCTCTTTCGCTTCTACCCTTATGTCTTCTGTCTACAGCCTTCTGTTTGCTATCCTGTTCTCTCGTTGAATTTCTAACCCACGTAGCTTTTCGTTGTCTCTTTCACGCTTCAAACTGGCTTGAAGAGTTTCTCGGGCGAGTTTACTACCACAATAAGCGAGCATCGCGCCAACATCAACCCTCAACCCCTTCCGCTTCCTTCGTTTGCAGGACGGACGCGGAACAAAGTCGGCGCATAAATAAAGACGTGTCTTTGCTGATGCGGCGCGGCCTGAACGCACTGCATGAAGTCTGAACTGTTGCTGCACCCTGGATGCCGGAAAATGTTGGAAATGCTTCGAAAATCTTTCTCCCGTCGCATTTTCCACGCTGCTTGTTTTTCGCGAGTCTTTAGTGTCTTCCGTTTCGAGTTTTTTACTCACCATATTTGTTCTTGTTTCTTGCTTCTTATTTCATCTGCTTTATTCTGCATTCTTCTGAATCTAAATCTTGGGTTGGATTGCAAATGGAAGATTCTTATTTATATTAAGAAATTTTCTTACCGGAAAAATTATATTCTGCTGAAACATTGTTTCATACATAATGTTTCGTAATTGTTTGTGTTTTTTTTTCAGCGTTGTTCAGGTGAATGAAATTTGATATTAGGTTTTGTTTTGTTCTGAATTCCAGGCCGGAATGAGCTCATCGCAAGGTATATCAAACTACGGACGGGGAAGACGCGCACGCGGAAGCAAGTCAGCAGTCACATACAGGTTCTCGCGAGGCGGAAACTCAGAGAGATCCAAGCCAAACTTAAAGTGGTAAATATTAAAATATCAAATTTCTAATATTAAACACAATGAAAATAAACGCGTGTGATAACTGGAAAAAAAGATGACGGCATTATTTATGCGTTCAAAATATTTAAATAACATGGCAATTAGCAGGATCACTTCACAAAAGAAAAAACTATGCAGACCATGTCGACAATGTCCAGTGCGCAGATTGTATCGGCGACGGCGGCGTTGCACAGCAAACAACTGCATCAGTTGCCGCTTTATCCTCACACCCCCGCCGCACAGACGGTAAGTGGGATGCTGTTGCTCGCTGTCGTCGCCATCGCCGTCTCCATGCGCTTTGCTGTGTCTTACTGCTGATTGCCATTATTACAATTACCACAGTAAAGTTGTTAATGTTTTTTTTAATCTTTTATAGCAATTTTGGCAACCTGGATTACAACCTGGAACATCTCAAGAGTAAGTTTTTTTAAATTATAAAATGACAAAAAATTAACGTGCGTTAATAATTTTAGTGTTAAACCATTTTCTCAAAGTACCTATCCAGGCGGTAAACCTGCAACAGCAGTTTCCAGTGGAGACGTAGGAGCTTTGCAAGCACCACCACCTCCCCCGTGGGAAGGGCGGGCTATTGCCACCCACAAACTGCGCCTTGTCGAATTCTCCGCTTTCATGGAGTCTACCAATCGCGAAGAGTCTGTGGGTAGTAAAGACGAGGTATGTTTTTGGTAGTGATTGTTTTTTACATCTAATCATGGTATGTTTTCATTAATATCTTTGCAGTATCAGCGCCATTTGTTTGTACACATTGGTGGGCCAGCTATTACCTACTCAGACCCGCTTTTAGAGGCTGTAGATGTGCGGCAGATCTACGACAAATTCCCTGAAAAGAAGGGCGGTCTCAAAGAGTTGTACGATAAAGGACCTCAGAACGCATTCTTCCTCGTCAAATTTTGGGCGGACTTAAATACGAATGTACAGGATGAGGCTGGTGCTTTTTACGGTGTTACAAGCTCGTAAGTTTTCTATAAATTTCGTTAAATTGCCGGTGTATACCGTTTTGGACTGTTTTAGGTATGAAAGTAATGAAAATATGACAATAACATGTAGCACAAAGGTGTGTTCGTTTGGTAAACAAGTGGTGGAGAAGGTAGAAACGGAATATGCGCGATATGAAAACGGAAGATTTGTGTATCGCATTCACCGGTCGCCGATGTGCGAATACATGATTAATTTTATTCACAAACTAAAACATCTTCCTGAAAAGTATATGATGAACAGTGTCCTGGAAAACTTTACGATATTACAGGTAACTTTACAACAAAAATGGTGGTCAATGCGTAAATCATTAAAAAAATTATTTGTTACAGGTGGTGAGTAATAGAGACACGCAAGAAACTTTACTTTGTACGGCATATGTGTTCGAAGTATCGACGTCGGAACATGGCGCCCAGCATCACATCTACCGACTAGTAAAAGATTAGTAGCGCCGGAATGGCGTCGAATTCCACCCAGAAACGTACAACGGCAACATGTCCCCTGCCGTCGGCGGCGGCGGACTTAAAGCAAACGCACTTCCTCCGCCCGTTCGATGTATGTACTCTATTTATGGATATGTAAGGAATCAAATAACAAATAAGGATAAACTTTAACAAGACGATGGCGATCCAGGATGCCAATCGCCGTCGCTCGACAGCCTGACACGCAGTGCCTAATTACACACACCTTTATTATAAAGAATGATAGTATTAATGATAATTAGTTTACTGTGCGCCATATGAAAATCACTGATCACGGAGAATACGAAACAAACTTACAAAAAGTGAGCAACTATGAAATTATGAATGGTAATCTCAGTCGCCAACAAATCGGCATCGTACTTTTAACTTTTATTGTGAATTTTATTTATTACACCACAGACCGATATATTTTTTTTTACAAATTGAAATGAACATATCTGTACTTATATCAGCAAACGCAAAAATCATTGTGCAATTTTTTGTTGATCCAAACAAAAGCGTAAATCTCGAATATGCAATAGGAGTTTTATTTTTTTTATTTGAACTATTTGGCTACCAATAAAATTGGGTTTATTACGAATCGGAGCAGCTGTATCAGATAATCGGCAGCTATTGTCCTGGATTTTGTATTGCGAAACTATTGAACGCGACGAAATTAAATGAAATGACACATTTTCTAAATTTAAATAAATCTATACTTAGAAACTTGCAATCCAAATGCAATGCAATGAATTGCAGATGACAATAATTCGATAAGTAACAATAAATTGGATAAATAACAAGCGTCGGAGTACAGGTTGTAATGTTACTGAAAGTTGACCGCCAGGTTCAAACTTGATACAAGCACACAAACAAAACGCTACAAAACATAACATTAAAGTAAAAAGAATTAAATGACTTAAATTACTACAAAATTAACATTTCGCTATTAATACATATTTATGTGATGATTTTATATACATAGATTTATATATAAATTATATATAATAGATATATTACGATTATAATTAATTAAATGATTGAAAGCGATGATGATAATGATGGACATTGAGAACATACACATGACCAAGACGTATATCAATATTGCAATATAACAGTATTGGTTTAATTAATTAACGCGCTTTTGTGTTCACGGCAAATATGATTTTCGATTGTACGCAAATGAAAACAAAGCAAGGCGTACTTTTTTTTGAGCTAAATTTATTAAATGTTACGCAAGTACCTTTTTTAGCGAATAATCTAGCAATTCGATCGCTGACATTCGATAATCGATTTGATAATGAATAATTAATTAATTAGATTTATTGCTCGGCAAGAGTCTGTACTGTACTGAGAGTTCGTTGCAATAGTATTTTTTACACAAAACTTTTGGTGCAATTTTCCGTGTCTAATCGAAAAACAAAAATCAACGCATCTGCTGGCAACTAAATCAATTGAGATTGAATTCAATATTGCAGGATATTTATCATAATGTATAACATATGATTTGGTTTCTTACGATGTAGAAGTTTTTGTGGCAATGATTTGTTTTTTTTTTTGATTTTTATTTAATTTTATTTTCTATATACGCAGTTCTTTTAATGAATTTATATAAGATAATGATTTATTATTTTTGATCTCTAATTGTAGTCGGAGTAATGTTTAATTATATTTTCGGCAGTGCATAATTAGTTTGTAAGCGAGCGAACGAGAAAAAAGTACTTTTATACGATGTGTATTTTTTAAAAATCGGCCATTTTATTATTATTACAAACGTAGTATGTAGCACTAGGTTTCGATTACGGATTTACTTTTTATTAATCATGTAAGCAATTGATTATGTCCTAAGTTATTGTTTACAAACGCGCGTAAAATACATTGCAGCACACCGAATCAACGATCCACGTACGCTAAATCTTTTGTGTAAATACCGATGAAGTTGTTGTAAACCTTGTAAGGATGCAAAGCTCGCACTTTTTGTGGCGGCTTCAATTTGAATGAAGATGGAAGGTTTTATTATAATGCGAGTCGACGATTCGCTACGATGTTGAGCTACCATATCACCGGTTGCCATATCATGTAATTACATAAAAATGTAGATGAATTGGACGAAAACAAAATACGATTATTATATTATTATGAAAAGAAATTAATACAAGAAGCGATTGGAGAATTATTCTATACTTCTCAATCTTTTATCTGTATGTGTACAGTATTTTAAATGAAATTGATATAAAAAAGTAAGAAATTAATTGCAAATTGTTTTGTTATCCTGAATAAAATTCCTCTTTTTTATATTACAGTTATACAGTTAGGAAGTAATATAAGCTATGGTTAAACCCGTTTTTGCTGTGCCCGTTGCATCAATAACTTTTTAACCAAATTGATAAGTAGTTTGAATTTATAAACGATATTGATTTTATGTATTCATTTAACCTTTCCCAGTTAATTTCATGCAAATATTACTTCGTATTGTATGTAAATAAACACAAATAATTTTGTAATCAAAACAAAACAACATTTGTGATATATTTGGTACTTTCTGGTACTTTCAAAGTAATTCCGTTAAATTATAAAAAAACACTCTGTAACAATATAAAATATAACTTAAGATGTATACTTGGTTGCCTATCTGGAAACATTAAAATCGACAAAATCGACAAAATGAATTATTTTATGATATACAACACTTAAACATTATATATTTTTAATTGCACGTAGCGAATTTTAATGGGCATAAATAAATCTAGTGGAGATGACCCTGTCTCAGAGTGTTTTTTGCTTAAACAATACTTTTCCCAAATCAATAAATAAATAAAAAAGAAAACAAATAATTAACAATAAAAATCCTAAATTAATTTTAAAAGTTTCAACTGTTTCAACTAGGGATGTTACGGAGCTTCGACTTCAGTTTCATCTCTAATAAAGTTCAACCTTTGAATCATCCCCTAAGTATTTTATTTTTGCTCTCAAACTTAAGCAATTTTTCGTTTTATTGTATACTCGTCGCAGAAAATTGGCTATAACTACTAGTAAAATCGTTGTAATTTCAGTTTTACATTTTTTCTTTGTAGTTTGTGAGTTGTTCTTTCATCCCCAATTATGTTCCAACTAAAAATCATCCCCTAAGTATTTTATTTTTGCTCTTAAACTTAAGCAATTTTTCGGTTTTTTGTAAACACGTCTCAGAAAATTGGCCATAACTCCTAGCCAAATTATCCTAATTTATGTTTCACATTTTTGTTTTGTAGTTTGTAAGTTGTTCTTTCATACCCAATTAGATGCAAATTAAAAATTATCCCCTAAGTATTTTATTTTTGCTCTCAAACATAAGCAATTTTTCGTTTTTTTTGTATACTCCTCGCAGAAAATTGGCTATAACTCCTAGTAAAATCGTTGTAATTTTAGTTTCACATTTTTTTGGTGTAGTTTATAAGTTGTTCTTTCATTTCCAATTAAGTTCACCCCTGGAATAATCTCCTAAGTATTTTATTTTTGCTCTCGAACGTTGGTAATTTTTCATTTTTTTTTAACAAGTCGCATAAAATTGGCAATAACTCTTAGCCAAATTGTCCTAATTTAGGTTTCACATTTCTGTACTTTAAGAGTTTTTCTCATATTTCCAGCAAAGTTTTATTTTATTTTTATCAACAAACTTGGCTTCAATCACCCGAATTACTTGTAATATATTTTGATTTTATGTTGAAAAGTCCATTGGCGTGCAATCTGTTGCGGAATTTCTAAACTAAACTCACTTTATACTGCTTTATACTTTTCATGTGCTTTTCATACACACCGTGGCGGCATCTGTTATTAAATTATCGAACTAAACTTAAATTACGGTTCTAAATAAAGAAAACTGTAATGAAATTTCGTATTTTACCTCCCTGTGCCTCTTTGCTTTTCTGTGATCCTAATGTAAATTCTCAAAAATTTAACTTTTCTAGACGACATTTCCATCAAAATTTTTGAGAATTTACATTAGGATCACAGAAAAGCCAAGAGGTAAAATACAAAATTTCATTACATC
>JARJDS010026439.1:0-13306 GCA_030264155.1 Atheta pasadenae | reverse complement strand
TATTCTTATGGTAGTCGGCCATCATGAATTTACAGTGTGTACGACATAGCGTTGTTTCTCTCTATTCTGATTATCACAGCGAGTTTAAAACTTGTGTTCACTGAAGAACACTTGAAAATGTATAAAATCTTACGTTTTAAATTCCGCCTACTAGAACTTGTTGCGACGGCATGTTGATTTCCTATTACTCTCTTGTTGAAGTAGAATATTTTTGAAGCAAAATATTTTTTTTTGATACGAGATAAACAAAATTAGTATGATTTTCAGAGTAAAATGTGAATCTAGATAGTTAGATATTGTGAATAATTGTTTGTAGGAATCTTGACACGTATTTGTAACCGTCAAAAACAATTTTCTTCATCGAGCCAGAAATACTTGGAAAATGAAACAATTATAGCGTTGTCGTGCGGTAGAGAAATTAGTTTGCATTTATCTTTATACATAAATACCCTAACTGTCTAACTCTACATTTACAGTTTATAAGTTAAATAGTTTAAATTTTAAGTTAAAACTACACTACTTATAACTTTAAACTAAACTTCTACTACTTTATAGTTTATAGTACAGGAAATCCAATGTTTAGATTATATTTTTATTGTTAAGAAAAAAACTTTATGTAAACACTTAGTGTACGAGTATATTCTCTTGCTTGGAATGCACGTGCGATTATGGTAAAACAACGCGAAAAAATGGCCGATGCTGGTGCAACACGCACAAAGGCCACAAACGGCAAAACAACACAACGCACGTCCGTAAACTCGGAAATGTGTAACGGAAAAGTCGTCGTCTGCACTCGCGATTCCTAGATCACGTCCATTTCGTCGCTGTCGGCATCACAAAACGGCAAAGGAGCAATATGTCACGGCACAGATAAAACGCGTTCACAATCGCGCACAAACCGCAACCAACAACCGACATTTTTCTCCTTAAAGCACTCGTAACGTAAAGTATACTTACAATTTCTTCGTATCCCAACATTTTATCACTTTACAGACTTGTAGATCTACTAAAACTAAAACAATTCAACGTGTAGACAAATACCAAACTTACAAAGATCAAAACCAAAACCACAAAAGTACTTAAACTTTCTTTCAATTCACAGTAGAGTAAATGTCAAAGTCCATCAATAATACCAAGAATTAAAATTCAATAACAATAAATATGATTGTTTATGCAATTGTGTTTCAAATCGTGATGATGCGTTGAGTGTCGGCGCACTTTGAATTTTCATTTGGGTGTCCATTTCCATTTGTAGCTTTTACGCTCATTGTGCGTGCAATAGTCAGTAAAGTTGCAATTTGTTTAAGTTTAAGACTTTAGTGTCTTCGAGTTTCTAAGCGGTCGAAGACAAAAACTCACCGTCGAGTGACACTGATATCGCGGATTGTCTGCGTGAAGAGAATGTGTGTCTTTTGCGTTGGACGTGTCACCTGACAGGCAGTTTTTATTGCACTTCCTGCACGAATAAACCTTGATACACGCACGAAAGAAAACCATTGAAGTATAAACAAGTAAAGTACAAGTACAGAATAAAGTTAAACACAGAAATTAATGAGGAAGCTTAGTAAAAATCTTTTTTTAAAAGTTAAGTTTCAAGTTTACACCACAAAACCTGCATTTTGAAGTAAATAAAATCCATTGTAAAAATGTAAACTTTATCACTTATTCATGATTCCAATACACGTTTGGTCGTTGCAGTTTTACGCCAGGAAAGGGCAAAGGATGCCATCAAGTAGCCATAGTCAAAGTCAAAGTTATGTGCCACGCATGTGCCTAGCTAACCAACCAGGCAAAACACGCACGCCGCAGTGTTTGCAGTTATCGACAAAAAATTATTTATTTATTCTTTACACACTTGCGCACATACACATTTTCCACACGCTTTCCATGCTAATCTTTTGCTTTAATTCGCTATAAAACCATTAAGTTATGAAAATATTGTGCGAGATTTAAATTTCTAATCCTGTTTCCTAACCTCTTGTCAATACCCAATGGATAATTAAAAAATCGATATGAGTGATAAAGTGATAATAATTAGTAATAAAGTTACCTATTGACAGATATAGATTGTCTTAGTAACCGGATTTGTGATTTCTTGAAAATAGCATTAACAGAACGCCAAGTTGAAATCTGCATGCGATGCGCGTATGAAATTTGCAAACTGCATAATGCAACAAATGCAGAACATAATGCAGCGGGGCATGGCACGAAGTGTAAAATTGTGCTTTATTCGGAATTCGCACGTGCATGAAATTTCGACACAGGCTAAGCGCAACGCGCACGCGATACAAAGATAATGTAAAACGTAAAGTGGTTCACGACACCCGACACAGACGACACGTCAAGACACAATCGGGAATTATGTGACAACTAACAACACAAAGTAAAAATATTTAAGGCGAAAACAAGAAAAAAAAACAAATTCAACCCAAGTTGAATAAAGGTTAAGTAACAATACTTATAATATTTTATAAAAAATAAATAATTTATTACCTAATAACTCATATAATTCTATATGTGCCACCAGGGGATAGTTAATAATGTAGAATGATCAGTCATTTTAAGCCGTTGAAGAGTTATGACTAATATAAAATGAGCGATACTAAATTTCTGTCAACTGAATTGAATATAAAGATATTTTTGCATTTAAAGCAACTATTAGAATAGAAAATGTATTCTTTGAAGTATCTAGGAGGATATTGCACAAAGTAAAAGCTTCATACTGTTTATATAGTGTCTGGATGTTTCTAATAAAGCGACTCAGAATGTTACGATGCCTCCTACACAAGCAACTATTAGGTACAACCAAGCTGGATTTATTAGATAATAATAATAAAGTCGAAAGCAAGATATGTGTTCATGTTTATAGGCGCAAAAGACTGGACTAGGTTAGGTTTAGTTGGACATATCAAACAACTATCAACTGTTCCTTGTATGTACTTGAACTTGTGTATCAATAACTGTATATATAAAACAGAATGGATAAGTTTTTAGTTTATTACAATCTAAGTGTGACAAATTCAATTTGTCAGGGGGTAGAATCTTACCAAGAGAATTTAAATAGAGGTTTGTTTAAACCTTAGTTAAACCTAAGATTCTGTTAATGTTTAATATTTTGCTAAATTTGTTGTGTTTGTATATGTAATGTTTTCCAATATGCAATTAAATAAAAAATGATCTCAACAACACGCACTAGAAGCATCTGTTTCCTATTACCCTAGTTTTCCGCGCATTTAAAAGAGATCATGTCCTAGTAATGGCGTAATAACATAATGGACATCATGCTTATTTTCGTACCTTCTTCTAGCACGTCAAGAGCCACAATGTCGTGTTGACAATTTTGTCGTCAAACTCGTCAAACTCTCTAGATCTAGACTTGTAGTGTTGTTGTTGTTGTTGCGTGTCATAAATCCTAATGTTTGAAAGCGTAATAGGCCTTACTGTATGAAGCATGATACTACCACTTATTGGCGGTAATGTGACATTGAATTTTCTGTTTTCTTCAGTGCCAACCAACCTTCAAAGGAACGTTGACTTTGCGACCAAGTTCATAATGTACGTACATTACTAGAGTATATCTAGAAACGTTGCTAGATACACGTTGTACACGGATGTGTTCGATGTTGATGCAATGTGCAGTACTTTTATGTGCCAATGTCTGCGGTTGTGCATTTTTTGCGCCTTTTGTTGCTTCAACTGTAAACAACTTATGTCGGGGGCAATAAAACGCTAAATTGGAATTTACTGGGAAACAGACTTAAGAGTCTTAGATAATGATTCAAAGAAATATCAGTGGTACCTGGTTGGTTGCCATGGTAATTATTTGTGTTTCATACTAAATTATATATAAATTAAAGTTTAACTTGACAAGAAAACAGAATTAATTTATGTCCTGATTAAACCACTTTAATTACCAAGGAATATATAATTGGTTAATTTAATTGAGCAATGATTTTGCAATAATTTAATAAAATATTGTGCATTCTTTTATGTTCTTGCATAGCGTTGTGAGAATAAGTGCTTGCAAGTCATTAAATACTAAAGGTAAATTTCTTAATTAAGTGAAATTGATCGTCATGACTCCTTGTTGAGCTTACTTAGTTACTTACTGCAAGTATTCGTTTAAGTTTTTAGATCTTGGACTATTGCAGACCAGTAACGCTTAGCTGGCTGGCATTAGACTTTGTCTAGTGGCGACCGAACTCAAGAGTCGATTAGCGAATTTTAAAAGATTCTTAACTACTTGGTAGATATTTATACCGCCATAAATTATGTTAAGTGGTATCGCCTTCTATTAAGACATCACACCATCTAAAAAGTACACAGCTATATTACATTACAAAGTTTTTAATTTTATATTTGTATAGTTTTTTGATTAATGAACAACAGCCAACTGTAAATGTTAGAAAAACAAAGTTCAACATAAGTTTTTCTTATTAATTATAATTGTAGACAGGTTTTACGAATATTTGTAATTAACTTTTTATTTGCAAAGGAAGTTAAAGAATAGAAATCCAAAAATTTTTTCGTTTTTTTATGCATCAATATTATTGTTGTTGATCTTATAAACTCAAATATGTGTATGTAAATTGTACACATACATGAGCAATGATCAATGAGTCAATAAGCATTGTTGAGCTTGTAAGCCTCGCGTAAAATCATCACATCGTCGCGATTTGCAATGATGATGCGTCGATTAGGATTACAAACGCATCCGGTGTGGCAAGACGTCGCACACGTCGCCTTAGTCCGTTGTTAAAGCATGTTTAGTATATTACTAGTTAATACATAGTCGTAAAATCATAAGCACGCAAATAAATGCACAAACACACACAACACACATTGAAATTGATATATGTACACAGTCTTGCAAAATCACACGCGCATCAAGAAGACGTAATGAGATATCGTAAATTTTACGATTTACATAATTTATTAAATATTTACAATTGGCCATAAATTATTTTAAATATAGCTGGTTAAGTTATTTAAATTTATATATTCAATATTTAATTATTACTTTCATGGGTAGTTGATTCCCATTGATTATTATCCGAATTTATTTTGAAAAGTACATTGGCCCGGCATCTGTTGTGGAATTTCTGATTTAAATTTGTAGCATAAAAGCGCATGCAGACAATAATTCTCACTTATCTCACCCATATTATGTGCAGGTGTGAGTGGTTTTCACTGACACTAATACATATTTTCAGCAGTTTTTGAACTAGAATTATTTAAATAACTAATTAATTTGACGGTGTATTGGTGGGGTACACAGTAATATAACTCAATAAGTTATTATTGAGTAAAATATTCCAAAACCTAACAAAATAATTGCAGCATACCAAATCAATTGAGCTGCTTTTTGTTTTTTGAATGCATTCGAGTTATCACCACCACATCCGATGATTTGTTACGACAATTTAATATTCGTTTCGTTTCTAACAGAAGCAACTATCTGCTGCATCCGGAACGCGTTCGCGGCGCTTGCGATTCAATTCATCGGTGCTGTAATTAAACGTTTGGTGCGATTTATTTATCAAGCATCTTGGCATGCGACGCTGCTTCGACAAAACACGAAGAATCCGTTGAGGTATAGACCAGTTATCCAGCATCAACTAGCTCTCCGCAGAAATAAATTGTCGCCAATGTTGCTGTGCATTCTGTTATGGAAAATAAAAACACGAAAGTATTTTTTTGAAACATAAAATTTTAAAATAAAATGTCATAAGAATAATTCAACAAAGCGTAAATCGTTTTACGTTCAAGTTGCCAAATAAGTCATCAACACATTAAGTTATTTACCATTGAGCAATGTGTTCTTCCTGTTTTACGACTTAAAACTCGTTAACGACGTCAAGTCGTAAAAAGTTGTAAACTTGTAAATGAGCAATTATTCAGTTTTCAGATTTTCGACACGCACTTATTAGCTTTTACTACGTAATATGTACAACTGCATCGAATGCTTGTTCCGCAAGCACGGAGCACATATCCGTTCCGATTCCAGTTCGCGACTTATTCTGTTCTGGTTCAAGTTCTTTGTCGCTGACATTTTCCGCAAACATCATAAACAGTTCAAGTGTTTCACAACGGTTCAGCTGTGTTATGTGTAACATGTACCTTATGCACGCATGCAAGGCACGTAAAGTGCATTAGATGCATTATTAACATTCACCATTTTCTATTTCTGTAAAACGCACTCACTGCTTTGGACGATAAATACGTACACTTCTTTTATACAAAACAAAACCGTCGCATTCGTGGCAAGCAAAAGCATGTTTTAGTTCCAAGTCGGCTGGAACTATTGGATGTCATGCTGGGGCATTTATGATTATATTTATAACAACCGAGTGCAATTTTGCAATACACTCTGCATACGCATTTATTACGATTACAAGACGATTGCAAGACACATGTGCAATGAGAGGAAGCTAAACACGACGCTATAAGTTGTTCATTTTATGTATTATTGCAGCATTTACACGTAAACCTCACAAGCTTTGTAATATTTATAATAAAATATATTTGCTGTAGTATATCTTTTGATATGTTACTAGTTCTTCTTTTTGTAACATAACAACTTATCATTTATAAAGAGAAGCCTTTTTTGAAGTGCCGATGAGCAAGTTTAGTGTATTTCTTACCCCTTGAATAAAGTTATTGATTATGGGTAGTTATTAATCGATTTTATGATTGCATCTAATGATCGCAATTACAAGTCATCTTGTTATCCAATAATCTAGTAATCTAGTACCGACAAACACAGCAGGATCATCATCATTGACGATGATGGCGCCAAGGCTACTTCATTTCATCGGTGTCCATTCAGTTTGTAAGTAAAAACTGAATGAAATTCTGCGGGTCGCAACAAGCGTCTGGAAGTACCGACAATAACTACCAAACATAAAACGGTTCATTAAAAATCTTCACTAACCTAAAACAAATAATCATAATTAATAATTTCAAAACAAAACGTATGTAATTGCATTATCATTATAACACAATTCCATTACCATGAAATAACCACATGAAAACCAATTATTTCTATTCCCAATTAAACAATTAATGTTTTACTGAATATTTTTTCATTCACTATAATTACTCACACAAAACACGCACAAGTTCAAGTTTATTACGTTTATATTAATGGTAATGCGTAAACTTAATGACTTAATTTGCATCTTGAAGTGTCTGTGTTTGTAAATGTTTAATATCTACAAAAAAATAAAATCCTGTCTGTTCGTTCTTGTAATAGTGGTTGTAAAGTTAAGTACACATTTATTCCTGCGGTGCGCGCTCATAGAGGAATAACATTTATCCAAATTATACAAAATTATTGTGGAGATTATTAATTATCTCGATGCGCCAAACATTTCATGCGGTTTGCTTTGTTTTAATGAGTATTTCATTATTTTCATTTGTTATTATCAATCATTTTAAGAATAAACTATGATTAATTGATTTAATGATAAATGAATAAACAACTATCCAACCGAAAATATTTAATAACCAACTGATTCTTTCTTTAAATCTTAATGATGTGCGTCATCAGTAATTTGTAAGTTTTCACATCCTGAGGTCAGTAGGTGGTAAAAATCAGCGAGCGCGAATTATTTAATTGAATCGACACTCAGACACAGCAGGTATTGATGAAACAACGGAACTAAATGATTAGCAGGAACAGCAGGAAATGTCTACGTATACATCCGAAACTTAATACAGTCAGACATTTAAAACTGAGAAACTTGAACAGAAAGAAATGGGAATTGGTCATTATTATAACTTTAATTTCACCTGCTTCGTTTGTTGCTCTTACTAATTGACCGGAAATATAATTGATAAATTGTTTTAATCCAAAGTTTTTATTCTGTAAAAAATGGTTGATGCATTCAGCAAATTTTAACACACTAACTATTTGATGTGCAACTTATACGTTGTTGATGTAATTGATAGGCCGACCATTAAGTGTCATTTCCATGCTGTATCATTTCATCGTGTGGCTTGCATCGAGTTATTACTTGTATTATTGCATCGATTTATTTATTTCATTGCCGCTGTGGTTTGTATGCACGTTGAAGAGGTGCAATCATGATGGAAATCAATTGAAGAAACGCCGCAAAAAGTTTACCTCAGGAATAATTGCGCGCTGCACTCATCACGAGCTATCACAAAATTCCATTCACTTCGTCGCGAGTGACTTAACTTTAATTATTTATTAGTTTTTTATTTTGTTATGGTTTAATTTTAATCCTAAAGTTATAATTCATCTAATTCATAAACAGCAGTAACACAATCTGTTAGTTTTTTTCTAGTAGAGGGTGCCGCTTTTCCTTAAAATGTTAAAATTTTATTAAGTTAAATTTAATAAAAATTCTTTATCAATTTACACCTCAGTTTCAAAACTCTTAATTGTTTTAATGTGGCTTTTCATTATTTTAGCGTCATTTAGCACCTACAACAATACATTAACCGCAATATCACTTTTGTTTCGTTTTAAATCTTAATACTGTTAACGTTTTTATTGGTTAATTCTTCAAAACCTAACTAAATAACTCCGTAATCATTCAAAAATAATAAAAGTCACTTTTATATCACCTACCACCACCTGTAGTTTAACAATTGCAATATTTTTTAGTTATTACGATGATTTACAAATATGAGCAATTAACGTTTAAAAATTAACTGACAAAATAATCAGAAAATATTGGTCATTCAGTTAGTTAAAATAATAATAAAATCAAAAAAATATTATTTTGCTTCAACAATACTCTACAGTCTACAACAACAATAGAGTCATAGGAAATCAACATGCCGTCGCAACAAGTTCTAGTAGGCGGAATTTAAAACGTAAGATTTTATACATTTTCAAGTGTTCAGTGAACACAAGTTTTAAACGCGCTGTGATAATCAGAATAGAGAGAGACAACGCTATGTCGTACACACTGTAAATTCATGATGGCCGACCACCATAAGAATACCCAGGCCGTTGCTAAGGTAGAAATCAACATGCCCTAGCAACGAGTTCCAGTGGAAGGGAATTTCAAAAGTAGGAGAATATACATTTTTAAGTGTTCAGTGACTACAAGTTTTGAAAGTGCTGTGATGGGTCAGAACATTGAGTCAACGCTGGGTCTCGTACACATGGTATGTTATATATTTTCAAGTATACAGCTAATATATATTCTATACGAGCTGTGATTGGTCAGAGTACTATTGTACATAGGCCGTTGCTAAGGTAGCACCCAACAAGCCCTAGCAACGAGTTCCAGTAGAGGGGTATTCAACCGTAAGATTTTATACATTTTCAAGTATTATTTTTTTCCATGTGAATATCACGTTAAAATTATTTCTGAATATTTTGTAGTATTTTGTAGTAACAAAATTCTTAAGTATAATTAAAATGCTTGGCTAAATTCACATAGGTTTTTCTAACATAGTTAGTTGATGATAAAATTCATTAAAGAGCTGACACACATTTAATACTTATCAATAAAACCACTCATAAATTTAATTTACGACAATACCTTGTCACACGGTTTACATTTTACCCATTTTTATAAAAGTTATCATTTTATTTGTGAGTTTATTGTTAAATAAACGTCCAGAACGACTGATAAATATTCATAAGATGCGTTTTTGACCAATTCAGGCGATATCAGTGGCATATGTGAATACTTTATATATTAAAAAAATGTTTGGATATTTTTTCATAAAAACGGTACCTACACTTTACAAAATGCGTTCGCGTGCCGGTACTCGCACCACACAAGGTATTTCTTCTTCACTGTTCGGCGAAGAAGTCGCCTTGAACTTGACTCTCCGGCTTCCTTGGAGTCGCGCTCGAACTATTCTCGTCGTGCCGCGGTCAAGCACCATTAACGCAACTATTAAAAGAAAACTTAGATAGATATACAACTAACTCACAAGTCGTGGACGATTCAGAATCAGTGCTGTCTGGGTGCGCGAAGTGTGTGATGTGAAACAAAAAAAACGACAACAGTTTATTGCCCGACATCTCAAATTAAATTAATATTTTCAAGGATTAATTAATGACACAAGTGTGGTAAGTTTTCCGTACTGTTTGCGTTACCTTTAGTCGTAAATGTTAATGTTGATTAATATCGATTTGAATTGTTTTCCACCAACGCTGCTACTACTTTGTCTTCAGTTTCTGTAGTGTACTTCAGTGTACTTATTGTAGCAATAGCACAAAACAAAACGATGTTGGTGCACGAAGAACACCGTTAGATAAAAATGTTGCACGTACGATTGTATATTCCGCGCTCGAGACTCTTCACTTGCCGAACTTACTTCTTGTCGTCCTTACTTCTTCGCTTCGTTCCTGTTGAGTTTTGTTCATTCTGGTATTTCGTGGAGCGTAGACAACATGGTACTATTTATGACGGACAACAATGCACGTCCGTGATGCGGTGTTTTTTTTAGTTTACTTTGGTTTCCTTTCAATGTTTCAATAACAACACGCCGAACGTAATGTAGGTAATGTTAGCTACACTAGACGTTGAAGACGATGAGAGTTACAAACCTATATAACAATAGCGAAAATCCAAAGCATGCTTGTTAAATAAAATAAAACAAAACATAGCCGAAGCGGCATTCATGGCTAACTTTATTTGTTTCGAACAAAACAATGTTACGAGTATTTGACATCAAAGACAGGCGACAGTCGACGTCTACGCATAGTTAGTAATTTAAATTTATAATAAAAGTGACGTGAATTGTGCAGTTCCGTTCGGCTTTTTTGTTTTCAAGTAACTTGTAACTTATTTAACTTTTATTTTTACTTGTTTATGGTACTCAATTAATTAGGTGAGTATAATATTCATATCATAAACTAATTATGCTTAAACATAATATCCACCGAGTTGCGTAAATTTTAATTAAATCATGTCGCTGCCGCAAACGATTCAATTAACGCATGCAATTTACGTCAAATCAGACAGGCTGTGCTTTTCGCGGCAACCAATGTTGATGATACTGAAATGTTTTTGCTTATAACTTACAACTTGATTCATTTATTTGAATAATATAAGAAAAAAAGAATAATATTGAAAAAAATAAATTGTTCCAATCGTCCTTACCGTCGTGGTCGGTTGAAACAGCACCTGGAATCAATTAAAACATACTCAAATAATACAAAATGATCATGTTTTCTTTTTTGCTATAAGTTAATTTAATCTTGACTTTATTTTTTGTTAGTTATTATAATATTTATTGGTTTTGTTTCGTTTTGTTTGATTTGTAAAACTAGATTTATTATTTGCGTTGCAATTTGATATGGTTTACTTTAATTGGCAATTAATTATATCGGCGAAGTGCGTAATGCGTAATAAGCTACATCGCTACATCGCGCACGGCGGCCATTAACCAACTTATCACGCTATTAAAATGAAAACACAAAATAAAAAACAATGGCGGCACAAACGCACTTAATGGAAAATTGCAATTTGCAAATTGCCATCTTGAAAGTGTGTATTTTTTGTTGTTTGTTGGGAAAATATATATTTATTTGTTATTAATTGAATGATTAATTCTAATTGGTAATTAAGGATAGATAAGGATCTTTTCGACACGATTCGTAGGAAGCGCATTGCACGCCATGTTGGTTGCATTTGCATCATGCGTAAACTCATTTGCAAGCATTTGAAGTGTGTAATATCAATGGGAAGGATGTTAATAAAACGCAATGACTTATTATTAATCTGGTGTAATTAACGTCACAACTGACACGGCCGTAACTTAATGTTGTTTGCATGTTTAGCAATTATGCGATCATCGGATAAATCATTTATAATTTATTGGGTTTCATTATGATAACAGCAATAGAAGAAAGCAAGGGTTTTATTTAGTAAAGTGGAATTTATTTAATTTTATAAAATTATAATTTGTTTGTGTTTCACATCGTATCAGGAACAACAAACATGAAATAAGCTAATAATTGATTAATCTTCTTTTTTGCTGATGGTTCAATAAGACTGTTCCAATCATTGTCAGACACTAACGAAGGAAGAGTATCAGCTAGAAAGCTGGATATTTCTCTACTTAACACGTCATTTTTCATAAAATCAGTTATTAAAACCTATAGACACATCGATTAATCAATTATATAGCAAATAATTAATAATTCACTCATAAACTTACATAAGCTTCTTTTAAACTCCACGACGTTTTGAATTGTTTCAATATTATCATATCACAATGAGTTCCACTTGCAATTTCAAGTCCAACTTTGAAAGTTGATAATTTAACTCTGAAATATTACAGTTAATATTAGAAAATACACAATAAAATAATACATTACGCCAAAATTCCTTTGCCACTTAATTCCAGAAGGTCTGCAATATTTCCTTCCAGGTTATAATTAGCAGCAAAATTAATATTGTTGAATGTAACTTCTATTTTTATATCAAATGGAAACATGTTGTTATCATCAATATTGATCTCAAGGTGGCTAATATTAAAATTACTCAATCCACCAATAATTCTATCTGCTAAATTTAATTTAGCTCTACAAAGAACATAAACGTTTTAATTAAATTACATGTAGTATTATTATTTATTGTACTTACGTTATCACGTTAGGTAATTCAAACTCTAAAGGTATATCATCTAAAAGTAGAGGATCTAAAATAGGAATACCTATCGCAGGAAAACCAGTTAAAAATATTTTTTTGGCTTGTTCCAGAACACCAATCACTATTTTTTCTAAGATTATATTCGAACGAGACGCTTTGATATTTGATGCTACAATAAAATTAAATAAAATGTTCAGTTCGGGTTTAAAAATGTTGATTTATAAATAATACTTACAATTATCTTGAATTTGGGTTATTATATTTCCCATCATTGACAATGCAAGTAAAAGAGCTTTACTTTCGATGGTCAACATTTCGTTAGGTAGCTCAACAACAAAACCTGAACTGAACCGTAAATGATGTAGTCAGTAATGATAAAGTCAGAAAGATAAAACTGATTACTGAAGTAATATTCAAATAATTGGTGTTTGTGTAGTGTTAATATTTATCACAATCGAATCGGTTGTGTTTGATCTTTTTATCTTTTATTCTGAACTGGGTAATTAATTAAATATTTATATCAGTGAAAACTAATTGACCCCCAAATGACAAAACTTAAATCAGTTGTTATTTTTACAATTATTATTATTCGCAAGTTATAAATATAGTATCATGTTTAGTCTCACAGATATAATAATATTGATCTTGACAATTCTCATCATTTAATTTATAGTTCTTCCCATCTTTCCAAATAATCAAGCAATCTTCTTCAT
>JARJDS010026420.1:0-23909 GCA_030264155.1 Atheta pasadenae | reverse complement strand
GAAGCGCGCTATTGTTAACGTAGGTAGTGTGGAGGCGCCGGGCAATACGCGAGCGACAACCGGAGGGAGAACGCAGCAACGCTGGAATGGATGCGTCATTAATTTTACTTCTTTCTTCCAGAAAGCTTGAAAACTAAACTTGGCTAGTGTCAATCGTTAGGTACAAATTAAGTTTGTTACGTTATATAATTGTATATTGACTTATTTTGGAATTTTTCAAATTCAACTTCAAACGTCTAGAACTTTGGTAAATATTAAAAAAATTAAAAAAGTTTATAATAAAAATTGTTCCTTAAATCATTAGCTATAAGTTACTTTAATCAAATTTTTAGCACAAAACACCAGTTTTACTAGAATCAACAAAATATAAAAATATTCGACTGTAATTTTATAAATTACGTTTGTTTTTTCACACAAAAATACAATAAACTATTATTAATATTAAAAATATCAAAAAAACTTTATAACAAAAGTTGTTCCTAATAACATTATGCACAATTTAGCTCTAAACAATTTTTGATAAAATGCACCAGTTTTCCTAGAATCAACAAAATATAGTAACTTTTTATTGTAATAAGTTTGTTTTTTGATACAAAAACACTGAAAACTATTAATAACAATAAAAACATCAAAAATGTTTTTAACTTAAGTGATTCTACATTAGACACATTTTCTCTTAGTAATATTTTTTCCTAAAACGCACCAGTTTTGCGAAAAAGTCAAAAAACTATTTTGAAAAATTTGATTTAAAATTTGATTTAAAGTGCAATTGTTGTTATTATTGTAATGTTATTAAATTATATATAAGAATATGCATTTGTGAATATTTAAAAAGTAGAAACTCTGTAGAAATCGCAGGTAGATGATTGGCATGGTTGAAGATTGCGCACGGCGATGACGGATCGCTTTATTATCGAGAGAGGCGCACCGCAAAATGCCGTATCCTGATGTGTAATTGAAACGTCAAAAGCACAAGTCGTCGACGGCAACTGCGGCAGCAAAACGTCGGAGGCGGTCGCGTTCGCATCCCTTGCATATTTCAACACACTTTTGAGTGGCAGCATCGGAAATGCATGCGCCATCCCAAAAACGTTTAGCAAAACTTGTCAAAAGTGCATTTTTCTATTCAGCCATCATTCCAACCACACGCAAATAAACACTCAACAACCAGGGCAGTCATTTCCAAAGACGCATTTAAATTAAAAATTCGTTTCATTCGTTTTGTACCTGAAAGAAACGAGTTTGGCGCGCAAAAAGTAGATAAAGTAAAATCAGTTTTTTTGTTGTTGTTTTTAAGTTGCGTTGTTATGCTACAACAATATTACTTACAAACTCGATAAAAACGCAAACTTTTTATTACCTCGACGAGATGCGTCCTACATCATAGCCGGGAAGAGAGTGTATTAAAATTTAATCGTAAACATGAGCGCGAGCGCGCAAAATGCAAAAAAACGCAAGCGC
Source organism: Atheta pasadenae (assembly GCA_030264155.1). NCBI lineage: Eukaryota > Metazoa > Arthropoda > Insecta > Coleoptera > Staphylinidae > Atheta > Atheta pasadenae. Next base: position 22,448 of record JARJDS010026420.1, on the reverse strand, counting down.
TTCCTGAGCTTTTTTTTTGCTTGTTGGGCGATAAACTTATTCTATGCGCACTTATCATCACGTGGAGATGGAACCCCAACGCGTCCAAAAATAAGCAACATAATGACGATTTTTAGTCGCAAAGATTTAATTTTGTCACCGGCGATAGGGTGTAAACTTCGTTTACGATCAGGCACTTGAACAAGAACATTCTACCCGTTTTTTTGTATGTGTTGTTTAAATGTAAAGGTGCGTGTGAAAGTGGGGGATGCAAATTTAATGACCCTGTATATGTTGTCATAACTGCGCGCTTGTAAGTGCTTGGAGTTTTTTTTTCTGTGGAAACACAAAAAATTATCTGCGAGGAGTATATCACGCGCGAGGGCTGATATAACGACTTCCGTTTTCTCATTTTCACTGTTTCCCATCGAAATATGACGCCATTAATATCCTAATACATATTGTCGCTGGCGCGTGTAAGCTCACACGTTCGCTGGGCTTCGTGTTACGGCCTGAACGTAAATATAAATATGAATATTATGTTCAACAAGGATTAATAACTTGTCGACGTTCAAAATAAACTAAAACAAATATAAACCAGAAAAACAATGTGTTTTATGGGTAAGGTAACGCACATAATGCATATTAAATCAAAAACAATATATGAATATTAATAGAATGGGGGATAATATTAATTTTTGGCGTAATTTTCACTAAATATAATCTGAAATATTATAAATTTTAATTTTTAACTTATTTTCTTTCACAAAACAATTAAAATTGGCCAAATTTTCAAACATTTTAGTTTCAACAACTAACATTACAAACATAAAACACTAAATATTATAAGTAATATTAATATTATTAAAAAATGTTTATAATAATAGTTTTAGGTAATAAACTAATGCACAATTTACTTTAGTAACATTTTTTCCTAGAACGCACCGATTTGCCATAAAACTTAATATAATACCAATTTTTGTAATGATTTTTGTTTCAACCGAAAACTTTAGTAACAAAAAACACTCAATACTTTAAGTAATATTAATATTATCAAAAAATGTATATAATGAAAGTTGTAGGTAATAAGCTAATGCACAATTTATCTTAGTAACATTTTTTGCTAGAACGCACCGATTTTCCACAAAACTTAAAATAATACCAGTTATTGTAATAATTTTTGTTTTAACAGAAAACCTTAGTGACAAAAAACACTAAATACTATAAGTAATATTAATATTATCAAAAATTGTTTATAATAAAAGTTGTAGATAATAAACTAATGCACAATTTATCTTAGTAACATTTTTTGATAGAGCGCACCGTTTTTTCACAAAACTCAATATAATACCAATTTTTGTAATGATTTCTGTTTTAACAAAAAACTTTACTAACAAAAAACACTAAATACTATAAGTAATAATAATATTATCAAAAAATGTTTATAGTAAAAGTTGTAGATACTAAGCTGAAGCACAATTTATTTTAGTAACATTTTTTGCTAGAACGCACCGATTTTCCACAAAACTTAATATAATACCAATTTTTCTAATGATTTTTGTTTTAACAGAAAACTTTAGTAACAAAAAATACTAAATACACTAAGTAATATTAATATTATCAAAAAATGTTTATAATAAAAGTTGTAGGCAATTAACTAATGCTCAATTTATCTTAGTAACATTTTTTGCTAGAACGCACCGATTTTCCACAAAACTTAATATAATACCAATTTTTCTAATGATTTTTGTTTTAACACAAAACTTTAGTAACAAAAAACACTAAATACACTAAGTAATATTAATATTATCAAAAAATGTTTATAATAAAAGTTGTAGATAATAAACTAATGCACAATTTATCTTAGTAACATTTTTTGCTAGAACGCACCGATTTTTCAGAAAACTCATTATAGTATTGACAAGACTTCAATTTATTTTGTTTTACTTTTATTTTTTTAAATTTTTTTAAATTATACCTAATTATTTCATTAAAACTCCTTATTTGTATTTTCTTTAATAAAAATGAAATCAATAAAGTTTTAATGAACATCCAAAGAAAAAGAATAAAGTATAACTTTGACTTGCTTAAAGATACAACTTAAATTTTCTTGAACATTTTCTTCGCTTGGTGAAAATATAGATTGATGAAGTAAAGTGCATTTAATCGGAGCGTTTTATGAGAATAAATTGGCTTCGCTAGAGACCAATTTATTGTTGTTATGGGCTCACATTCTTCTAATAAAAAATAATTGTTTTCTCCCGTTCGGCCTATATATTGACGGCATGGTGAAGCAGCGCTCGAGTTTTCCCTGGAATTTCCACCCAACGGCTTTTTATCGCGCTTCGAGTGGTGCACTCGAAGAACGACAAATTTCTCTTTTCGTTCGTTTTATTTTTGCGACGTCCGTTTTTTTCTTCGCATTGCTGCTAGACTTGCGACTCTTTGTGCTCGTCCTGGCGACGCGTTTCTAGTTGGGTGACATTTAAACGGAAAGCGCGATAGCAGGAACGACAATATGAAAAAACATAAAAAGCAACTAGAGCTTTTTAAGCTTTGAGTACTTGTTTGACTTAAAGTTGAAGGAAAATGATGTAAAAATGGAAACGATTGTTCGCTTTTTTTAATTTATATTTTAAATTCGCGATATTTTTTATCAAAGTAGTTTTTTTTTGAAGGCAATAAAAGTAAAGACATATTGTATGCTTTTTTTCGAAGGTATTGTTCGCGTGGCGTGATGACTATTTATTTAGTGACATCTGCTATGGCGGTAACAACGACAGCGATGATGGCGTTGATGGCCGTGATGACAATGATGACAATGGCGATAATTTAATAAGACGCGACGAAGTTGCAAGGCGCTCGCGCGACGAGTGTTTGACTTGTATTTTCATGAACTTTATATTGAATTTTCCAAAGTGACACGTATAACGAACGCCGCAGCACGTCGTTGCAAAGTTGTATTTTGTCAAGATACGTGACATAACCAAAACTGGATTTTTTTCTTCAAATTATTTTTAACAATATTTTTTTTGGTTTTTTGTGCACCATGTATTTAGACTTAATAATTTTTTGTAGTTTTTGTCAATTTTAATCTTATTTGTTATGTGTTTTTTTTGAGTGATTGGCAGAGCTAGACGTTTTCAATTTTTTGATCTGTCTGTGAATATCAAATCTCGTCTAATACATATAACATTATATGATGCTCACATTTTATTTTCTACATATTCTCGATATTTTATTCAGTCGTCCTGGATCAGGCTGCAGCCATGGATTCAAAACGATATCGCTTTCTAGTGCCGTGTTTCAGACTTGCAAACTTGCTACTTGTCGTCAGGATAATAAAATGTTGATGTCTTGAAAAGATGATTTAATTTACACAAACATGTAAACAAATATTAAACTTTTCACTGTATTTATTACTTGTTTTAATGTTACTTTTGTTATTTTAATAAAATTAAAAAAAAACTTAATACGTCGCTCGTGCGAGTTAACCAAGACGAACCGAAAATCTTAATTTTTGCCTTACAACTTAGAAAAAATAGTAGGAAAAAATAAATTGTAAAAAAACTTAATTTTTTAATTTTAATTAATAAGAAATTAATTTTTTAATAACACAACAACCTATTTACATTGCAATCATTTTCGATAACTTTCAGTTTAGTAGAAAATACAATAAATCTTAAAATTTTAAAATTTAAAAAAAGAAAATATTAAAAAATGTTTATAAATAAATTAATTATATAACAAACAATTTACTTTTATAAAGATTTATTGCTAAATGTTGCCAATTTGATTAAAAAAATTAAGAAAACATCTCACAATTCAGAATTTTTGTAATTTTCTTGTAAAAATCAAAGCGATTTAATACGCCGCTCGTGCGAATTTACCAAGACGAACCGAAAATCTTAGTTTTTACCTTACAACCAAGAAAAAATTCTGGAAAAAAATCAATTTTAAAAAAACTTAATTTTTTAATTTTAACTAATAAGAATTTAATTTTTTAATAATGCAACAACCAATTTACATTGCAATAATTTTTGATAACTTTCAGTTTAGTAGAAAAAAATACAATAAATCTTAAAACTTTAAAATCTTAAAAAATAAAAATATCAATAAATGTTTATAAATAAATTAATTACATAACAAAAAAATTAATTTTATAAAGATTTATTGCTAAATTGCGTTAATTTGATAAAAAAAAAATCAAGAAAACATCTCACAATCCAGAAGTTTTGTAAATTTTTTATATAAATCAAAACGATTTAATACGCCGCTCGTGCGAATTTACCAAGACGAACCAAAAATCTTAATTTTTACCTTACAACCATGAAAAAATTCTGGAAAAAAATCAATTTTAAAAAAACTTAATTTTTTAATTTTAACTAATAAGAATTTAATTTTTTAATAACACAACAACCTATTTACATTGCAATAATTTTTGATAACTTTCAGTTTAGTAGAAAATACAATAAATTTTAAAACTTTAAAATCTTAAAAAATAAAAATATCAAAAAATGTCTATAAATAAATTAATTACATAACAAAAAATTTACTTTTATAAAGATTTATTGCTAAATTGCGTTAATTTGATTAAAAAAATTAAGAAAACATCTCACAATCCAGAATTTTTGTAATTTTTTTGTAAAAATCAAAACGATTTAATACGCCGCTCGTGCGAATTTACCAAGACGAACCAAAAATCTTAATTTTTACCTTACAACTAAGAAAAAATTCTGGGAAAAAATACATTGTAAAAAACCTTAATTTTTTAATTTTAACTAATAAGAAATTAATTTTTTAATGACACAACAACCTATTTACATTGCAATAATTTTTGATAACTTTCAGTTTAGTAGAAAAAAATACAATAAATCTTAAAACTTTAAAATCTTAAAAAATAAAAATATCAAAAAATGTTTATAAATAAATTAATTACATAAAAAAAAATTAATTTTATAAAGATTTATTGCTAAAATGCGTTAATTTGATAAAAAAAATAAAGAAAACATCTCGCAATCCAGAATTTTTGTAAATTTTTTGTAAAAATCAAAACGATTTAATACGCCGCTCGTGCGAATTTACCAAGACAAACCGAAAATCTTAATTTTTACCTTACAACCGAGAAAAAATTCCTGGAAAAAATTAATTGTAAAAAATTTTAATTTATTTAATTTTAACTAATAAGAAATTAATTTTTTAATAAACAAAACAACAAGCAACTTACATTACAATAATTTTTGATTACTTTGCAGAAAATGATGATAATAACAATTCCGGTTTATTGTGAATTTCCTTAGCGTACTGGCGCTTATTCCAATGTAAGATTCCCGCATTCCCGTCGCGTTTTGCAAAATATCCTTTATCTAAACACAATTGCTGAACTGTAACAATCGGACCTGGTGCTGGAGCGCTATCGGCCGCGCCGCCATTGTCTGAATCGCGTGCACACGCCATGTAAAATATTCACGCTCGAATGACTAAATATTTGGTTGTTTGTTTCAAACAAAACAGTGCAAACATACATGTGCAAATACGACTCAAAATCCACTACGCATCCTAACATTTCGCATCGTTTCGAACGATAAAAGTTCACAATTTTCTACTACTAATTCGGTACGTTCGTGAAATTGATTCATTAAATACCACTTGAATAGAATTAATCGACAATACAAATTGAGGTGGTGTTGTCATGCGGTATGATCTAAGATGGCATCCACCGGCGGATAAACAGCGTCTATTATCGCGCATAATGACAGGGACTTGACGAAGCACTTCCGATCGCGACGCGACGGATCAATTCCGATCGGACCGCGATAGGATTATGCGGGTCCGGTCACACTGCTAACGTTGTTGTTCCAGCCGCCCACCAAAGCCACCGGAACAACAGCTATCAATGCCACACGAAGCACGAAGCACCAAGCAGGTGATACGTGTTTGTACAATACAATAACAATTGATAACAACGATTAAATTTAATGAAAATAAAAATTATTTATTTAACTTTTCTGTTCATGTTGAGTAATACCATGTATAAGCATTGACATATTGTTGCTAAATTTTTAATTCAAATTAATGCTAGTAGTGCAGATATTTATCGTATTATGCAACCACAAATGCGTTCCCGAGGCAATATGGCGTCGTCCGCAACAGGCGAGTTTGACGCAAACGGAAAAAGACTTTGGCTAGCACAATGAGAGCGCATCGTATTAATTAATTAACCCCCGGCTTTTAGCGGCAAGGGCGAACGCGCGCGCCGAAATTGTTTAATATGTGATGAATGAATTAATTCTGTTTTTAGTGCATATTAATGGACGGATTCGGCGCAAACAATTTCCATATAACATGATTAATTTAGGAGATAAATGCCGGGGATATAATTCCCTCATGTTAATGTTGCGCCTACGTATCGAAATTAGTTGCCCGCTCCCAAATACATCATACGCAAACAAACGCGTGCGTGCAGATACCGCCGGTGCACGAACCGCCCCACAAACAAACTGGCTGAACCACTGCTACATACTATAGCCGCCAAACAATTTCCAAGAGGGCCGGATTGATATAATGTGGATGCAGGGCAAATTAGTACACGCATTGAATTTGTGTATGAATAAATATTGTTACATGATGAGTTATCAACCACAAGTAAACATGTTAATAGTTTTCGAGGATAAAGAACTTATTTAATACGCCGTTCGTGCGAGATTACCGAACTCTGCGTCAAAACCTACATTTTACCTTACAGCCTATACATTTTTCTGGGTAATTTTAGTGTTCGGAAATTTTAATTTTTAGAATCAAAATTATGTATTTTCGTATCTTTTCATCGATTTGTGTGGGCGATATTTACACATCGAAACCCTTTGCTGTGAAACCTCTGATACGTTGGTAAAACACGCAATGGATAAATTTGGGTGGGAAAGATTCAATGCAATCGTTGATTCGAATTCCAAGCTTTCGAATTGAATCCGCTACAGAATAATATACTGCTGAGCAATATACATGACAATGATATACCTGTCGATGTGTGTGAGTGGGCATTACACTTTGGTCGTTTGGTAGTGTGAGTATGACGGTTCTGGACCTGATTCTCCGGGTGCGTTGGGTCACATAATACACAGCCATAAAATATGATTGGTTATGCGGGTATATGATATGTCTATCGGCGTCATCATTATATCAGAGCTGCGACAAAGCCAAAAGGGAAGCATCAATCATTCTACCAGCAACGACAACACTGGATATCACCGCAAAACGAGACGATCTTTCTGCGGACGAAGAATGCAACCAGACTTCATTCTGATCATCGCTTTCAATCATCCATAAATAAAATTTGTATCATAAATTATCTTTGGATTATTCACAAAATTAACAATGAATTGGAATAAATATCAATTCTTACAAAAGAAAAGATATTTTCGTGAGTGTGAGTGGGTCATGGATCTGCAATCATTTATTTATTTCGAAAATATCAAATAGTTGGGTTCGCTAACGAGCATCGAGACACTGATCGTGTGACAAATTGCAGGCAGTTTGATCGAGGCTAGTCCTGGTCCCGAAAATTGGCGTCGCGTGCAGTGCGCCCGGTAACGAATTCCCTGGAATTCGATTCGCGCCAATATCCACACACTCGTTCGATAAGTAATAACGTTGAAAACGCACACATGGAACACCCGAAAAAGCCCCCAGAAAGCAGGAAAATACAGACGACAGTGTGTTCCTGCACGTACTGGTAACACTGACAGGGTGAGAAATTTTAGACCGGACTGAAACTGGACCAATTGTAGCAGTCTGCGCGAATAAAACGCATAAAACCTTTTTGACGGCCCTAGTAATCCTCCGGCGATCAGATAAATGCTTCCACATTGTGACACAGGAAAAAATCCGTCGTTTTCGTCCATCTCAGTTTTTGATCACTGATTGTGAACCAGATGTTTACATTTTTCGTTGATTTACGAGGTGGATACATTCACTAATGATCTTGTTTAATTTAGAATATAATACAGTGCTTGCCTTAAGTGTTATTTCGTTGTGGAGAGATGGGGTGCAGACGTGTTTCATGCAGAAACACGCACGAGAGTACAATGGGCGCGTGAATGGCGAGACAAACACCTTTGGGCGAGTCGCGTCGCACTGGGAAGGGTGTAAAACTGTCACTTAATAATTCACCTTTTCGCATGCGGCCGCGAAATAATGTGTTTGCGGCGTGCATAATTTCGCATAACGTTCCGCCGGCACGATCACGCCCCAACGCGATATTGCCACTGTTATTACGAGTCATATTTTCTGCAATTTCATACTGGAGCGTACACGTAGATATTTCTATGTCCAACAATTCTAAGTCATTTTGTACTAGCAGCTTAAATTTTATGCAAAGTTTTTGGATAAAAATTCATTCGTTTTTAACTTTGGTTTGGACTGCAAACTTTTCAAAAGGTAAATAATTATTGATCACTTAGTAATTATTTTTTTTATAATTTAACTTCAAATTCTTTGGATTTGTTACGAGACGGTTTTGTGAGCCCGCAACGCCCAACTTTTTACATCGTTTTCCACTTTACTGGCCCAGGCATTATGCAAATTCTACTGGCATTAATGCAAATATCGCGCGCCCGACACACAAAAAAGTTTATCCGCTTGTTTATGCAATCCAAGCTAACACTCCAAGACTGTGTGTCACCGCCTCCAGAAACCTAATGATAACCAAATGAACACAACTAAGAAACAAACAAAAAAATAAATATTTGTGCCAAAACAACAATTTACGAAATAATTTGTAACTTCACTGCTATAAAATGCTGTCCTTTGTTTTCGTCCACCCTGTCCACCTTGTTCGTCAATGTTGAGTAATTTTTCAATTTTGTGAGGAAACAACCAGGACGAGTTTGCTCATCCAGCTTTGTTTTTCCACCTTAATTGAGAATTGCTTCCTTGACATTTTCCCCGAAAACGAAACGAAATGAAGACGTACTGCGATAAAAATAATAAAAGAAATCTTACAGTTTGTGAGAAATTGTAGGTCTTGTCGGGAATAAGACAAAACGAAGGAGAAAAATGTAATTGTAATTGACGTATGGAACTTGCGCGTTTGCGCTGGCGTTAATTACTCGAAACGGCTTGTTCGCGTTTTGCTTCAACTTTAATTTAAGTTTAAATTAAACTTTTATGTAATTTCTAAGCATTATTTTAAACGCCCGGCGCTGACGTGCGAAAGTTGCAGGGGTTGCGCGCACCGAGTGACAAATTTTGTAACACAAGAGCGGGTGAGTGGTGTTTTTTTTGTTTTGAGTTCAATTTGCTCTCGCTAAAAATGCGCAAAATTCTTGTTGATGTTAAGAGTTGCTGACGCTTTGAACTTTATACTTCATACTTTGTATTTCGTTTGATAAAATGCAGTGAATGCCAAGCAAATTACGCTCGTTTTGAGTTGTCGGCAACAAATTAATTTTTCAACGCTAGGAAAATTGTTACAAACATTATAAAATGACGTATTGTTTTGTATGTTGGTTTATTATATTTTAAACACGATTTTAACAGGAGGAAAACAATGAAATAGGAAATTTGAGGTTTTTGTGATAAAAATACGCCGCTCGTGTGACACTACCAAAGTGACTGGAAATATCGTTCAAACCAGTTCAAAGTTACAAAATATTTTTGGAAAAGATATTTAACTTAATTTGTAAAATTTTTTCCAAAAAATCAAATATTAATTGAAATTTGGATTTTTTCTATAATTTTTACTGATCAGGGAGGAATAGCATTAAAAATTAACAACAGAATAATACATCTTAATTCTTAGTTAATAAAAAATTCTTAGATTTTGATGAAATAATACGCCGCTCGTGTGACATTACCAAAGTGACTGGAAATATTGTCCAAACCAGTTCAAAGTTAGAAAATATTTTTAGTAAAGATATTTAACTTCATTTGTAAATTTTTTTGCAAAAAATCAAATAATAACTGTAATATTACGATTTTTATTTTTTTTACAATTTTTACTGTTAACGCAGGAATAGCTCTAAAAATTAATTACTGAATAAAATAAATTAATTCGCAGTTAATCAAAGAAATTTTTTTTAATGTTTTGATGAAATAATACGCCGCTTGTGTGACATTACCAAACTGACTGGAAATATTCTCCAAACCAGTTCAAAGTAACAAAATATTTTCAGAAATCTTAATCCAAATAATATGTTAAATTTTTATTTAAAAAAAAATCAAATAGTAACTGAGATATTCCGATTTTGAACATTACTATAATTCCTTCAGTTCCTGCAGGAATAGTACTGAAAATCGACTAGTCTGGAATAAATCCGAACCTTTGCAAAATCGTTACCATGCATTATCGCTAAAAACGAATAAAACGCCATTACAATTCGTTGGTTTGCACCATTCGCTGTGATATAAATTACATTCTAGACTCTAAATTTACGTGAATTATTTTATATTTTATTCCAACAATTCCTACAACTCCTGCAAGCCTTAAAACTCAATGCAATTTCACGAATATCACAAACCCAACAATAAAATATTCAAAACTATTATACATTCAATGTTTTATCACATCACAAAACTGTATTCAATTAATCCAATCATTAAATTAAAATTTAACATAATCTATGAATTTCCAACAACAATTTAATTGCATCGACATCTATTTTTGGAGGCTTTTATCCCCAGTTGTTAATGAGAGCATCGAATCAATATTTTAGGCGTTAAATTAATTCGCCGTTGTTATTTCCTCGATAAATCAAAAATAACTCGTCGCAACACAGAGCTTTCCGTGTCCAATGTGTGTAGCTTTACTTTACATGCAAACAGTGTTGCCTACAGTGTTGCCTACAGAGACAGACAAGCAGGGTTGCCAATCTGTACCGTCCGGTCAGTGCGTCCAACCGAAACATATGTACGCGATGTACTCGCCTATCAGCCAGTCGAGCGTCACCTGAAGTGATTTATGCTTTGATAAAATACAAGATTATTTATGATTGCATTTAATAAATTTTATAACACTGATTGAAGTGGAATTCGTTTTTATTTAAATAAAATAAATGCATTAGTTGTGTTTAACCTCAATTAATAACTAGTTTGAAGTTTCTTTTTGTTTTTTTTAAATGTTATTTATTGGATTTTATTGATGCGGATGGTAAATTGTAACTGACAAAGCACGTTTGCAATAAATTCAATTTTTTTCTTTCGTGGAAAATATTTATTTTTCTTGTTTTGTTTGCAGGTTTTTTTATTTTATTATTTTATTATATTGCGTATATTTTTGTTGTTGTGTGTTGTAATTCTGAACAAATACTGTTAGTTATTTATTTGTTTGTTTGTTTATTTATTTATAAATAAAAATAGTTGTGGGTTTATTAAATTGAATGTTGATTTTGAGGTTATAATACGCTATTCGTGTGACATTCCAAAAATGAATAAAAAAAGACCAAAAACCGTTCTTAATAAAAAAAAATTAAACATTTTTTTTTTAATTTATCAAAAATAATAAAGTAATATGTAATAATTAACTAAAGAAAAAAAAAATTTCGAATTTTTTTTGGAAAAATACGCCGTTCGTGCGACATAACCGAGCTGACTGAGAAACACATGAATCTTGGTTCAAAGCTTTAAAAAAATCTGGGAAAATTTTCAAAAACTTTCAATATTTTTTTTATATTTAAATTAAGATTTTGTTTCTATTTTTTATTTTAATTTACCCAAAAAAAAAGATGGTGATACATAAAAAAAATATCTGTTGAGTTTATCTGAAAGTTATACCTCATTTATCACCATCAAAAAAAATTTGCAATAAAACCTTATTGGGGTGATGAAGAGATAAGAATGATGACTATCGCGGTTTTATGTGTTATGTGATAATACAAAAAAATCTTTTGCAGATTTCCCCCTATTCATTCCGCGTGGTGCACGTGCGGGTAAAATTTTTTATCCAATGTTTTGGAATTCCAGACTTTCCAAACACTTTATCCATTTTTTGTTTTGACGTGAAATTTAAACAAATTAAAATTTTTTTAAAAATAATTTGGTCAAATATGGTGTTGTCTGGTTTGTAAGCGTTGACTCGTGATGTATCTGCCACATACATCTCAGTAATGGACCCACTAAAGGACCGCTGACGACGCGCAACCCTCGCATCCTGAATTTGTCCCCTAGTTTCTATACTTACAGGGTCTTGACCAAAACAATCCCAAATAAAAACAGTAATTAAATTTCCTTAAGAAACGAAAAAGACAAAAAATTAAATTTACATTTATTAAGGGGTGCATAATTTTTCCCCTCATTTTAGATATTTAAGCAAATTGATTTAAGGTGGTAGATAAATACGTTTATTGAAGTCCTTGTAGGATAAAATGCATCAGTAAGAGTAAGTGATATGTGTGACCAACTATAGCCGAGTAAAAGAAGGTACGAATAAGGGATGAAGGAAAAAAGTTTTCCACATTTCTTTCAGTATAGGTTCTATACGTTCTACAGTTTCCTATTTTCCTACTTTTACTTCTAATGTCTCTATACCTATACTATATTAGCACGGACTTCCCCTCTGGTTCTTTTACTTTCTTGCTTTCCATCCCTTTCCATTCCCGGTTTTTGTGCACATTCACATTCGTCCTGCGCGTTGTGGTAATTTCATCACCGGATTCCACTCGTATCCCGTCATATTTATTAAAAGCGTTGCGAACATTGGTAGTTGTTAGAGAAGGAGGGTGTCTTCAAATTCTACAAATAAAAAACTGCTGTGGAAATGAAGAAATGAAGAACTAAAATGTGTAGAGTGGAAAGCATATCAGTCACATGATGCCTCAGCGTGTTTCATTGTTTGAACAGTAAGAACAGCATAGAATGGTCCTTTGGAGATTTTCCCTTTGTAACGCATCGCGCCGCACCCGCAGGAAGACATCGCCTGGTATTTCCGCATCGGAAAATGCCACGCGAGCGCATAGTTTTTAAGCCAAATGCAATTTTCAGGTAGACCATACATCATCTCGCTAACCGCAATCCAGCACGCGTGTGCCGCACGGGGAGTGTAAACATTTTTCATAAAATTACGTGGAAAATCACTCAGGGGCTATTTTTCAAAATTTCAAATATTCCAAAGTGGATTCAATTTTTTATTTTATTTCATAATTTGTAACTGTAGAAAATATAACTTAAAAATGTACACATTTTTTTTTAATCAAAATCCTTAAAAATCCTTTAAAAAATACGCCAATCGTGCGACATTCTAGAACTGACCGAAAAAAACCTAAAAACCAGTTCAAAAAAATTTATTTTGGGAAATAAATTTTTTTTACAAACCAAAACAAAATTAACTTTTTTGCAAAAAAATAAAGACATAAATCATATCCTTAATCCAAGTTTCACAATGTTCTCGCTCGGACACTGACAGGGATTACCGATCGACGTCACCTCTGTTACTTTTTGCGTAAAAATCTGCCCAGCACGTGCTAGTATCCTCCAACGACGGTGATATATGTCAACCTGGTGCGCGCACCTAATGTCCTTGTTGTCCTTTATGTCCAGTGAACGCAATCGTGGGCGGTCAGCGCTCAAAGACATGAGGTGTAAGCAAAACAGGAAAAGTTGAAGCAAAAAAGTGATGTCTTGATGTTCCGATGTGATGTCTTGTAATTCGCATGCATACGACGATGTCCGGAGTGTCTTCTTGGCAACACGTGCAAAGACAACCCTTGGACAACGCATGGCGATCCATCATGTCTCGTAATCCTGCTGTTACCAGGAAGAAAACTAAATCAAAGCTCAGAACACAAAGGTTCTACACCTAAGGTTTATTTTTAGAATTTAGGTGTCTAACTTTAGAACTTCAGGAAGTAATTAGTCTAAGGTAATGATTAATTCAATGCCAAAAAAATTACATATAATTTAAAAGATTTTCTTGAATGAATGATGGAAATAACTAAAAATGACCAGAAGTGAAACAAAAGAACTAAAATTAGAAAATACGCCAAAATTACCGGACATAACAAAATTATTCATAGATTTCTAAAAATACAATATAGAAGTAAATATTTATTTTTATACAGTGTGTTTTAATTATTGTTTGGGGTATCAATATAGAATAACAAGACGGACGCCGTCCACATCGGTCATCTACCAGTATATACATCATGTATAAATTATCAGATCGATAGAGGTTAGCGTGCGGCGGCGGTGCGGGCGCTGGGTCTCGTTCGCTTGTTGGCTCGACTGGCGGCGGAGGTGGCGAAGATATATGGTAACCTTAGAGGTCGGTTAGTCAATCCCAATTATCTCCGAGGCTCCGCAACGCGTATTATGTTTCGGCGCTCGCTTCCTTTCCACATAATAAACGATGCGGTGGCGCATGAATTTTAATCATTTTGGGCGGGTGGCGGCGGCATGGACCCTGGGTCGGTGCAAGGTGCGCGCCCGCGAATTGAATATTATTTAATGAACATATTTTCGCCATTACGCATAATCAACTTTAGCCCAAAAGCCCAAAAATTCAAATAAATGCACACATTAATATTTACGCTACGCTTTTATACATTGTGCATAATACATAACCTTAATTTAGACACATGTCAAAAAATTATCTTTTAAAATTTGGATTTTAACGTTTTGAAACTTGTTGGTATTAATCTTGGGGTGGTAGGAAGTGTGCGAAATGAGAACAATGGCGGAATGACACATAGATTTCTTACGAGCACGTTGTTGGCGGCGGTGTGGCGTGTAACGGAAGCGGAAGTCGACTGTTCATTCACGAAGCGCTTAAGAAAAGCCAGTGTGTTAACCGCGAAGAATCCGAGCGCGGAGAACAATCGCCAAACATAACTGAATAAAGACGGCAATTTCTACGACCACGCGCGACAATAAAGCGAATTTTCACTTCCGGTTTCCTTTTTCTTTCTTCTGGGTATGTCTTCAGCTAAGCTGTGCAAGTTTTACGAGTATAATTTACACCTTGATGGAATGTCTTAATAGGAATATTAAAATTTCTAAATTTAAAACGAAATTAAAATTTTCTAAAAAATACGCCGAGCGTGTGAGATCATAGACTTGACTGTAAAATGGACATAAAATGGTTCAAGGTTTAAATATTTTTGGGTAATGTTTTTTTTTTTAATTTTATTATCTAAAATTCATTTTAGTATTTAAAAAGTTTTTTGTTTTGTTTAAGGTTTTGTCTCGCAGGTAGTTAAAGTTAACAACAAAAAGTAAATAAATCGCACCACTGAGAGACCACAAGCATGGCTTCATGGCCGCCTCCAGCGTAAATTTATATGTTTTCCCATCGGTGAAGGAAATATTTTCTCAGGTTGTGCGCGCACGTTGTCGGCGGCTAGAAAAGTTCGACGTTATCAGCGGCGCACCTTTATCAGAACAAATTTACATTCAGCCACTACGTTTGTAAGCGTAGTAATTTAAAATTAATTAAACATAAATCATTGTAATTATCAAAAAATTTTCTACCAGTAAAATTAAAATTTTTAATAATCCCAGAAAAATTATAAGGCGTTGAACTGGTTTTGGTTGTTTTTACGGTCAGTTTGGTACTCTGGCACAAGCGGCGTATTATTTGTTAGTTTTAAATTAATTGTACGTTTGATATCTTATATTGGTCATATTGAATGAGTGATATCTATCAGTGTGTCCTGCATCAACTAATAATCCCGTTGTTCGGTCCCCACACCGCGACATTGTCCCGCAGCCGCCCCCATCGCTGAAGAAAGCCTCTGCTGCTGCTGTCGCCGTTACTTCGCTCCATTCTCTCGCCGCGCGGACGCCCAGCGGCGCCGGATGCCCATTGTATTCTTCTTATCGCGATACGTCTTCCCGCCCTGAGCCCTTGTCACCACCTAACGTAATAAATTTACTCGTACTGAATGCCTCGACCGTTTTCATCGCGAGCTGCCGCCTCCGCTGCTACCACCGCCTGTGCGCGCACACCTCCGGTGTGCCGTTTACTTATTGTAGCTACTTTCTCGTCCGCGCGCACGCTGCCAAGAAAGCTTAGAATTTATTTATAGATCATTCTTTATTTTGGACCAACGACACTCACAAAAACAAAATTTAGGAACCTGGAATTATTTTTATTACAAACACACTATTTAATTATATTTTTTCGTAAAACAAAAAATTACTGAAAAAATTTATTGGATTGAACTGGTTTCAATTGTTTTCACGGTCATTTCGGGAATGTCGCACGTGCGGCGTATTTTTTGTACTGAAATCAATTTTTTTCTTAGGGAAAATTTGTGATTATAAGTTAAAGTTCTGGATACAGTTTCTGAATTCCTAGACAGACATGTCATGACTAGACTTTAAAGGATCTTAGAGTTTCGGGAGTTAGTTTGACATAGAATCATATTCCCCGGTGTGACATTCCGAAATTCGTGCGCCCGAGCGTGAAACACATGTGTATCAGCAAATCTCTAAAGGCCCACCTCGAGGGCCGGCGCAATGCATAAATTACCAACCCGATGTTTTGCGCTCTTACGCCCCAACTGACCATGCCGAACTATACTCCTCCAAAAACCTTTTTGCCAAAACACCAAAGCGCCAAACAAAAAAACCTTCCCAATCTTTCTATTCATTCGTTCTATAACTTTAATTTAAACATTAAACTAAATTGTACAATTACGTCTAATGAACCCTTAAATTCACCCTGAAACCTTTAAAATATATCACAGAATTTAAAATAAAAATTAAAATATTGACTTCATGAGGATCGTGAATTCAATGAAGCGTAAAACAAAAAATTCCGCCCGGATTTATGATTATGTTCGCTTAAATGTTAATTGCGCAGCAGAGGGTAAACACCCCTCTGGGTAAAAGTAAAAATTTCCGTAGCAAATCGTGCGAATCGCGAAAAAAAACGTCTACGCAAAAAAGACATTCGAGGGTTATGTCCCATAAAAGCGGTTTCTTTTGTCAGCTCGTCTTGGTCAGCGAAGGACGCGCACACCACCACCGCCTTTCATTATGGAACGCTAATGAGCAAAGCCGGTCGGCATTAGTTATCTTGGTTATGCGCTCCGTAAGTTTTTAATGAAGATTCTACGCGCCCAGGCCCTTCGTAATCAGCTTTGCTTCGTTGAGCATCTGCTTGGATGCTTAAATTTAAACTCACCCCCTCATATCCTCTTCAAAAAGCTACAAACCACCTACTGTCATCACAAAACATATTGAGTATTAACCCAAAATAATATTTAAAAAACTAAAAAAAAGATAGATAACTTAATATGCACTTTAATGTATTGTTGGTTGCATATTTTAACATTTTTTAAGTTTTAAGTTTTTGAACATACTGTATAATTTGCTAATTTGTGCGTTTTAATGCGTATTGTTAACGTGTGGAGTGAAGAACAAAAGACTGACGTTTGAGGAGCATGAGGGGCAGTTAAGTTTTACCTAGGCGAATGCGGTTTTCGGTCACAGGATTGCGATGACGATGGCGGTTAGGAAGTAAAACTATATGGCCCGCCTATAAAGATAGAATACGACTATTACGATGGCAGTGCGAAGCCGAACGATAGGATAAGGCCTAGTGGAGGCGGCAGGAAGTATCTTTATTAAAGTGCGTCGGTATGAGTTTTTGAAGGAATGGAGGAAGAAGAGACGCACCCTTACACTTGACATCCCTAACAGAAAGCAATATCTAGGAGAACTTCTTGGTAATGATATTTTTTTGACATAAAATATTTTATATGACGTACAAGTTAAATAACTAAATTTAATTTTTTTTATTATTAACTTTTTTTAAGACTTACCTAAACCTAATTTTTTGTTTTGTTTTTGTTTTTTTTTTTGGTGGGTTTCTAAGGTTTTAGTCAAGTGGGTAACATTTTCTAACCACAGAATGTAATTTCATACAATTTGCATTGATTCCAGGGTAGCGGGCAGTCCGTGAGGAGCCAAGCGTTTGGCTCCATAGCATGCGGGCCTTTAATGAAAATTTAAGTGACTTTGTTGCGACTTTGTTTTGGGTTTTATTCGCCCGCAGCGTGAGCGAAGTGAGCGCAATAACGGCTTGGGGGGTCGCAGCCGGCCACCGAAACGAGCGTCTAATGCCGCGATTAGGTGGTTCCAACCGGGCGGTAATTAAAGAAAAGCTGCACTTTGCATTTTCCCGGTTAGCCTCCTCCTGCACCAAAGAATTTCCTTGCCTTAGTCGATAGTCGATTTTAAATCTCACGAAATATATACAAAGATTTATCTGGGTATTCATGTTTTAGGATTTTAGTTATCAATTAATTCCAATTTACCTTTCTTAGTAAATCTCTAAAGATTACTAACTTAATTACACGAAGCTTAAACTATCCAGACACACACAAAAAACAAAACAAGTTTGTTTTAATTGTCTAATCCGTTATTTTGGTTTGTGCTTGTTAAAGTTTCTTCAATAAGCAGAAAAGGGTTGAAATTTTTAATTTTATAATTGTAATTATTTTTTTAAGTTTTAATAATCATGTGATGAATATGTTTTTTTGCCACAAACAAACTTTACCAATCAGGTTGGTAAAAAGTTTTCATTTTACGTGTTTTAATTGTACGCACACATTCGTTAGGGCAAATATGTTCGCATTGGGGTTTGCTGCCACCCCACAAACCGCAAAACACAATTTTATTAGGTTTGCCAAGTTGGTAATTAGAGTTTGGTATTTTGCAGCAACTTTTTTGCAGTTTTTTTACATTAAAAAATAATAAGTTTCCATATAAATTTTACATAAATAACATACAATTAATTTTTAGATATTATTCTTTCTATTTATTCATTAATTGTTAATTAATTTAACAAAATATTTTAGTTAAAATTTTTTTCCCTATTAATTATTTGATTTGAACCAGTTTTTTCGTTTTATTCGGTCAGTTCGATAAAGTCGCACGACTGGCGTATTACTACAATAAAAATTTTAAAAAATTATAATAAAAAGACAATGTTTAAATTTAATTTTGTTATACATTTAATTTTCACAATCTATTTATTAAAATTTTTAATTAAAAATAAATTTAATGATTTATTTTTTGAAATTAATTTTTTCCCGGTAATTAGTTGATTTGAACCAGTTTTTTCGTTTTATTCGGTCAGTTCGATAAAGTCGCACGACTGGCGTATTACCACATTAAAAATTAAAAAAAAAAAGAAAATACCCAGCAACTCTTAACTAATTTTTGTAAAAATATTAACGGAACAATAAAATATATTTTTCAATTTTTTATAAACAAATTCTAACAAATTATTTTTGTAATAAATTTTTTCCAATAAAATAATTTGTTTTGAACCAGTACTTTCGTTTTTTACCGCCAGTTCTAACATCTCGCACGAGCGGCGTATGTTTCCAAGAAAAAAATTTATTTAATATTCTTACATTTATTTCCTACCCCTTGATGTATTTTCTTCATAAAACCTTCGTATTATAAGCACATCAAGTATATCAAAGCCCTTGAAGGCCTAACGAGTGTTATAAACACACTTGGATTCATTCGTACCTTGTTAACTTCAAATTAGGCGCGCATTTCACTCGTGTTATGCAATGCGGCAATAATTACGCTGGCAACGAACTTAATTCACCCTCCGCTCGATAAATTTCGCATTTTCGAAACGTTCGCGACAATTTTTCGACGCTTTACGTTCATTGTTATGAATATTATTTTTCTTGACCTACATTTCCAAACATTCTAAATACTTCAAGCATTTTTAATCTCCAAAACATGTTTTTTTTGGTTTCAAATTAAATAATTTTTATTTTAATTGCTATATGTTTACATTTAAACAATTAAAGATGATAATGTAACGATGCAGTATTTGCAAGTCGAAATCCCATTAAATTAAGACTCGGCAAAAGGTGAGTAACATTTTAATTTACAGCGTGTGACGCGTTGTTTTCCCACGCCGTAATGGCGCGCTGCAGCGTCGAAGTTGTGTCTTCGGCGTGCCGAAAATGCACTAAACGAAATTGAAATTCTTGTATACCAAAAAGCGACATGGCGTTTATTCCAAATTGGACTCAAGACTGACAAAAGCTGTTTCTGCAAAACTGAAAATTTAAGTTTTGTTTCTTTTATAAATTTAATTTAAACAAAATGTTAACAATAAACTGATGTTTGTTGGTTGGTTATGTTTTGGTTGTGTTGGGTTTGATGTGAGTTTGAGCGTCAGTGACAAATGAATCAAATTAAAAGCATTTTCTCGCATTTACTAGTTATAATCAAAACATTTTATTCGTTTTATTGCCGCGTCGCTGGGTAATGCATTTCTTAAACGTTCTCTGCATTTCCTGTGTCCTCTCGCGAGTATGGACGCGCGCGGCATTTTGTCGGCGGCAAAGTCGGCGTTTTGTCTGAGAGTCATTTCGCTAAGTGCCGTGCTATATCTGCCGTTAAACAAACAACCTCGACAAGATGCTTCTCTTCGCCTGAATCGAGCGCGCACGAAGGTCGCGAGCTCGTTGGAAATTACTAAAGAAATGCCAGACTCAGACGATGACAGCCATCCGAGCTATACAGTGTTTTACTTTTACTCAAAACACACAATACGCTGGCAAAACGAGGATTCAGGGAAAAAGCACGCGATACACAAAGTACGCGACGTCGTGCCGTAATGTCACTGGAAGGAATCATCCAGTTTTTGATTACAATTAGTTGCCAGTTCCTCTTCCTGCTGCCTATATTCTGCTTGTTTTGCTCCTACGTGCTTTGTTTAAGTTTTATATACCTTTCTTTTCAACGATATTGAGACGTCAAGACAAAACACGCAAAAAACAACAAAAATATTGGTTTTGGTTGGATTTTTTTTTTGATTTTTTTTGAATTTTTCAGTTCATTCGGGAATGTCACACGCATCGCGTATTATTTGAGCACAAAAATCCCGATTTAAATTTTCTGTATATATCTTGACCGTTACCTTTGACAGTTACCCCTTGTCACTTATATATAACTCGGAGTTAGTCACACGAAGTTGTTGGAAAATATCGCTTTGATCTTTTGATCTTTTTGATTTCGATTTGTTTTGCAAATTTCGCCACGCGAACAAAAGCGCATTCGTTCGCATTTTACATTTCCATTTTGGTCTTTTGTTGAGGACGTTTTTGTCCTTTTGTGTGTAAGGGCGCGCAGACCGGCGCGTCCACGGCGGCCGAACGTTTTGTGACTTTCACGAATTCCACGTCGAACGAACAATTCCGGACACTTGAGAGGAAGACGTATTACGACTGCGTTTACATATGATTTAACAGCTCTTTCGATATGTGCATAAATCTTTTAAGAAGTGAACACTTCAAAGCAAATGCAAACACATCGCAAAATGTGAAAATTTACGCTTGAATTCTTGAAATCTTAAAATTACTTTCACAGTTTTTTATTTTACAAAGTAACGTCTTCTTTAAACACTTGCCATTCTTAACTCACCGCTTTAAATTTAACAAAATTTTTATTGTAAATAAAAAATTTATTTATCTACTAATATCTTTAAAGAAAATAAAATTATCTTTATTAGTTTTTTTTAAATTAATTTTTTAAACAAACATAAAATGTTTAATGCTTTATATTGATTTGAAATTGTAACGCCATCTTTGAACAGACGTCAATTAAAAACTACAGTTTTAATTTTATTTAATTTTTTATTATAAATAAAAAATTTAATTATCTTTAAATGCTTTTAAAGAAAATTAAATTATGTTGATTAGTTTTTTTTAAATTAATTTATATATAAAACTTAAGTTTTTGTGAATTAAAAACTATAACGCCTACTTTAAAGAGGGTTCAACAAAAAACTACTTAACAAAATTAAATCAGATTTTTATTTAAAATAAAAAATTTAATTATATTTAAAAGCCTTGTAACGAAATAAATTTAAAGTAATTAGTTATTTTTTAATTAAATTTTTAGTGAAACACAAATTAAAATGCGTTAAAAAACCAACGCCATCTTTAGAGCATTGTTAACAAAAAACTACTTGTTTAATTTTTTAAATTTTTTTAATTCTAATAAAACATTTAATAATTTAATTATTATTTTTTAGTTAACCCTTTTATCTTTACCCGTTTGGTTTTAATCACTATTTTTGTAGATTAAAACCATAAACAAAGTAAAAAGTCAAAAAATAATTTATTGTTTTTAATTTTACTCCCCAAAAGAGATGTAATTGTAAAATTGCAACTTATGCAGCAAATTATACACCAAGGGAAAATACTACCCCAAAAGAAAAAAAAATGGCTTGCAGTAAAAACAGGTAGAAAAACCTGAAAAATAAATAGCGTATGAGTATTTTAATTTTCTCCATTTCACTTTTCGTTTTGTACGTTGTGCTCCCCTATTTTTTGTATTCTTAGTTGTAGTTACCTTTATCACTCCATCACCGACACACGCCATAGGGGGGCGCGAGTATTCAGGCAGATTCATTCGCTTGTTGTGCTTGAAAAATGATGAGCGAGCTGTTCCGTTTAGTTAGAAGAAAGCGCGATCCTGCAACTCGCGTTAGA
>JARJDS010026391.1:0-69169 GCA_030264155.1 Atheta pasadenae | reverse complement strand
TATTTTATTATTATTTTGTTATAATTTTATTATTATTTTATTATTATTTTGTTATTATTTTGTTATTATTTTATTATTATTTTGTTATAATTTTATTATTATTTTATTATTATTTTATTAATTATTTATTTATTATTGGTTTAAGAATTGAATACATACGGGTCGCCTGGTTGGGAAGCGGGCTCTTTGACTCCTGAGCCACGCTGCCCCACTGATGACGGACAAACTTTTCAGAAAATCGAGCAGCGCCACCTATGACGAATAGCTAAGGCGTTTAGAGGCGTGGTTAACGTATTGCGCATGCGTAACTTCAAAAACCAAGACTATTAGTATTTAACTAAAAATTTCATCCTGAATCACTAGAAATTCGTAAACATGTCTCCTAGTCCGTGAAGTAATCCCGTGATTTATGTCCCAAATCACGACAACATAAACTCCATAAAATGTTTCATTTTCCACCGAAACTGCTTCCCGAAACGCGGTAATAACCAAAGACGAAAATTGAAAATTGCCAAAGTTGTTTCTTGTTTTACAACTGTTTTCAGTTGTTTGCGCCCGCGGATCGCAATGACGCACCGAAAATGAGAAATGATCCGTCTCGACAACATTATCTGCGCGGCAACGGGCGCGCACGGATCGCGTTGCAACCGATAAGTCGCCCATGTCGACATAACCGTAAGTATGATGAATAACGATAACTTCGCAAGTTTGCAACGCAGTTATTGCAATTGCGCGCCCTGCGCAATGAAATCCAGAGTTTCTATTGCTTCGCAAATAAACAGGCTCCTGGCCTAAATTCATCCCAGACTCACAAACTGCATCCACAGTCCCGAAAGTCGAAATAATTCCCTACCGCATGCTACGTAGCGATAAATAACAAACGAATCGCACGATTTACTGGAAGAATTGGATTACGCTGCGACGATGAATCAACTGGTAGCGTGTGCTAAGTGGCCGACAAGCGCCGGTTAAATTAACTAAATAAGCAATTTTTACAAGCCATCGATCAATGTCTGGAGGCGGAGCATTTAGCAAGCTCAATTAAATTTTGTTACGGTGTGATTTTTCATATCACACGCTTGATGTGCACAACAAAGCAACAATGTCAATTTTTATTTCTTCTATTTTCTTATTTCTACCCCTATTAGTTTTTTGCATTGTATTTTCTTTGGATACCAAAGCACATTTTTTGATATCTCATATACAATACTGACCAGACGGACTTGATAGTTGGCATCTGTCGTTATTGCGTGCGAGTCATGCTACCTCAACACTCCAACTGAATTGATGATTGTTCCTCGCATGATTACATGTATACCGTGCACACAGAACACACTTGCTGTGCATAATTTGTAAAACATTTTCTTTACCCTTGTTCTTTCTTCTTAAGAATTCACGAGATCATGAGTTGTCTTTGCCCTTCGAGTGGTCATTATGTCTTACTTTAATAAGAACAAACAAACGCTCAGATCAAAATTACTAGCAATTTGCAGATTGCAAAAAAAAGCTTCCACTCATCCAATCTTTGACTTTTATTCTTCCAAGAAGTGCAAAATATAACAAGTAATTCGAAAGTGGTTTAGAAAACTATTATCAATAATTATCAATTACAAAACAAAGTAATTGTGGTTTGTTTTGATTATCACCCTAGAATAACCTCACAAAACATCAAACAACATTTAAAAAACCAACACATTTTTGTTCAAGTATTTAACCAAAGTGGAACAAGCCCAGGTCTATCTCGAGTTCCTCTAGTTTAGCTCCGTTTTGTCACTTTTGTGAGTAAGTCAACAACCACAACAGAAAGCTTGGAAGCAGCAGGATGAAGCAGATCGAGAATACTAAAATGAACATGCACGAGCAGCTTTATGTCAGCTCTCGGCTCTAGAAGTGGATGACTATGAAGCCGCCACCGCCGCCGCTGCAGCTTCGGTGGTTACACCTCAGCTCTACGCCATCCAAACAAGCAAGCATGCACATGACTGAAGAGATGCAACAAGCAAGAGTTGCGTGCCGACACCGCATAAAACGCCCGTTCGCCCAGTCGCGGCGTAAAATCGCTTTGTTACATACACATATGTGAGCAATGCTCCGCTCAGCATGTTGACATACCTTCCTCAATGTGAGCAATGTGACATGCAACCATGTTTGCGGTTAGATTCTGGTCTTGTCCGTCGTCATTTTACGACTTTACGATGTGCGCGCTAACGTGGCGAATATTCCAGACACCGAAGAGAGCAATGCACAAGAAAAGCGGGAATTCGAGTGAATTACAATCGATAGCTTTTATTACTTTGTTCGCGCGATTTCGTTACGGTAAATACCGCCGCCGTGGTCTTTCTAAAAAGTGACGACTATATAAATTCACGCGCTCTACTAATTGCAGTGAATTTGTCTCGTGCAGCGATGCACGATGCACGTTGTTTACCAATTGCAGAAATTGGACTCTACGGTCTAATTGCATTATAGTTAATTAATTTAACGCATTACTACTTGGAAACAATTACCGGCTACCTAGGAAATTCCAAACGTGAAATTTTCAACACAAAACCATGAGGATTTAAAACGAGAATTATAACAAAGCAAATAAATCTTATCAAGTGCAAGTGGTGAAATTTTTGATAAGCCCATAACCTTGATTTTGATTTATTTACAAGCGGACCAAATTCAAGCGCGTTGCATTGACATTGACATAGAGTTGTGAATAAAAAATTTGAACGCGAATAAATCACAACGCAAGGACGTTTAATCAGACGTATATACTGCGGTTATCAACGTGACCAATTTTTGGTGCAAATCTACGCAAATACATTACGTGTAAAGGACCGGCCAAATTTATCGATTTTCCAAATCGTTTGCGCGGTGTTTATTAACAAAATGACACCGTTATTTGTTGGTTTGGTATAGCCGTTGAATAAATACTAGATAAGCACCAAACGTTTACCACTAGATTAAACTTAATGGCAATAAACCCAAAATGTTTCATACATTTGATTCCGGTTTAAAACAAAACGCAAAAACAAATGAACAATATTTTTCAAAATAACTGCGGAAAACCAACTAATGAAAACAAAACAAAAAGTAAACATACAAATATAAGCACAACTATTACATAATTCCAAAAGATGGCGCAATTTACGAAAAACACCTTAAATCAAAAGAGATAAACAACCTTGACATGTTGAAATTCAACGAATTAACTCTTCAGAAATCAATTAGGTAACATCAAATCAAATTAAATATTTAAATTATTCGTTGAATTTCCAAATGAAATCCGTACAAGTTCTTTGACGTCAAGGTTTGCACAAATAAGGTTAAGCATCACGAGCCAACCGCGATTCTGCGAGCGACCACACGTCGTTACTATTGCGCTTTAATTTTTCTGGGGGTCAACGTTTGGCGCAATGCCCCCGCCGTTGGCCCGCTTGCCGTGTGCGTTTTCTGTTTATATTCTTCGGTCAACAAAATCGCAAACAACAAGCTAATTTCGCTCGCACAAGTTGAGTAACGTTAATTTACCACCAGTATCGTCTCGTCGTCTTCTTTTCTAGAGTAGTCCGGCGTGCGGTGCTGGAAGCACACGAAGGCACCTTGAAACAATTGCTGAGGCCACTGGGGGGCCTCCCAAGTTCAATCAGTTCAGTTCAATTGATCGACTTACTTGCTGTTAACGGGTAACGCGCTGCTTATGTTCGTTACGTGCGCTCATGTTATTGCCTAAAGGTGCCGACGAATTTTCTAAATGGATTCAATCAATCCAAGCGCTTGTTATTGACTCAAGACGGCCAAGATGGTACTTAATTAAATATTCGATTTACTGATTGCTATGACTTGCTAGGGCAACAAATATAGAACAACAAACGTTAGACACAAAGTTTAATTAACCAAATAGTACTAGTAATATCATTTAGGATCTTTCTTGGTGTAAAAACCACCGTACTTTTTTTAATAAAATACCCCAGTTCTAATAGAATCACTTACAAAAATATAAATACCTGCGTAGGTTGTTTGGAATGTTAAGTTTAACTACATTTTTTACGTTTGACATCATAAATATTGTTATCCAAACGTAAAATTAGTCATAATTGATAACAAAAACGAGAGTGATTTCGTAAAACCTTATCGTGAAATGCCATTTTCATCCATTGTTTGGCTATTGTTAGCAATTTTTAACGACCATATCGTTATCAGAAAAATAAATAATGAACCGTTTGATTCCAAGTTTGCTTACGTTCGCGATTTATTCGTGGCGTTTGAATAATCTTCGATTAATTCGTTTTATTACCTCAACTTCACAGTTTGTTCTCCGTTTCTTCGAATTCATTCATAAAATCGGTTTATAATATCAATGTCATCGTTGTCGTATTGCAGTGTATCATAAATTTAATTAAATTTAATAAACAAATTGACGCAAATGAGCTCGCCTGATCAATCATGGTTTTTAATTAGCGATAAATTAACGCGCTGCGATTTTCGGTTATATTTTATTGTGTTGGCGACGGCTTTAGTATAGCTGTTTGTATGATGTGCAATATTTATGTTGGGTATGCGACGCGATTGCAAACATGTATGGGAAGATAGGATATACATGCATTTTTAACAAACTGCGAAATGATTGCGAAGCGTCGTTAAAAATGTAACGTTTTTAAATTTGCACAACTGCTCGGTAAATATTTGTAGAAATATTTATGTCTGCTCAGACTCAACGGCAACTGCTACTATGAAATAACAGAAAGCTATTTGTTTTTGTGATATTTAAAGTTTTTATCTGCGCACATATTTTAACTAGGTTTTCGTTATTATTTTTAAAAATGTTATTTTATTCTTTATTCTAATTTCTTCAATGTGTTTTCGCTGAGTAAAGAATTTTTTTAGGTAAAAAATTATTAATTACTTAACTTTTATATATATAAACTCTTTGCACTGCTATACCAAAAAAATTCTTAAAAAAAAATAAAAAAATTATTCCGCTAATTATCACCAGAAATAAATCAAAACCAAACATTTAGGACAAATTAATCCTAAACCCCGTTGATGCGACTCAAAGTAGAACATTTCCTGCTGGTGTTTTCCCAAAAAATAAATATTCCACTTCGCTTCGTTTCATTATGTACTTGATTAAACCGTAAACAACAAACAAGGTAAACAGTAAACACATTTTCGAATTTTCCATTTCCACTTCCTGGAAATTAAATATTCAGTGTTGTTCGCAATGTTCGCTGCACTTGTAAACAGATCGTCGCATCGGCGGTAAAGTATACCCCATACAACCAACGCAACATAACCAAACACGACTCAAGACACACATACATTCGCATTATTTATGCGTGATGCAAATTTGCATAAACAGCAAATGTGTGCAGTGTGCACTGTGCAGTTTGTTCGCAGATGCGTGCGAAAGCACAAGCACATTGCGCTTATGATATAATCGATGGCAATGGTTTGCGTGCTTGGCAATGCGATCCTCCGTCTGCCTTATAAGGTGGATCGGAATCGCCTATGCGTGAACATATTAAACGTTATCATGTGTAACCGCGAAATAAAAGCGCGGTCATAAACGTGTACGCAAACGCGCAATAAACACTCGATTATTATGAATAAAATGATCGTAAACAACATTACAAATCTGCATCGAGTAAATAAGAGCAGCAAATTAAATTATTTATTTTCGATTTTGTTATTATTTATTGCACATGTACTAATTAATGATAATCAGATGCTAAAAGATGGAATATTAATAAATATATGTTTTGGTTTTATTGTTTTTCCTTCAGAATTATATTATTTCGGCGGTTGTGTTTCAGTGTTTACGTCAAATGCTACAAAATACTGACGTAAGCTTTAATGGAATTGCTATTTTTCTGTTATTTAGTGAGGTTTCAGTTCACGTGTTAATTAAAACCATGTTTTCGATTTGTTTGGCATGGCGATAACGATGTTGCGTCGCGTCAGCAGCAATTCTGCGATTTGTCGTTACATAAACAAAAATAAACTTGAACTACAAGTGTAGAGTTCATAGAAATGGCTTATTTATAGCTATAAATTGAAAACAATAAAAATAACTTTCTAATCAATACAAACAAATGAACTTAAGACAAAAGAAAAAAAAACTTTTTAAATATTTTTTTGTGATTTTACTAAACATGTTAGTGCCTAATTAGAATAATTTTTTGGAACCGATTTATTTCAAAATGGCGGCTGTACAGCGTTTTTTGCAACGGCGAGTTTATTTTTTAAACAAAACTAAAATGTATCAATAACTTCCTTAATAAATAAATGAAAACATGTTATAACTCAAATAAATGTCGAAAGATGTACGCTAACATACACAAATCATGTCTTCATGTTTGTATCATATTTTCAAACACATTTCCCTATCAACAGCCAAGAATTTGTACTCATAAGTTATAAATGATTTAATCATCACATTCGCAGATAAACACGACTATAAATTTAACTAAAACATTGTAAGTATGTCACAGAAATGTAAAATGCATCTATTCCGCAACAAATTTCATTCTATCACACTAAAATCATGCCAAAAATAATCTAGATCTCCTAATAATAAATACAAAAACTAATTTGTACCGCAGACACTCAACTCAAACTTAGTAGTAAACTACTACAACACAAATTCTAAAGGAACGCCTTCAAAATGAATTTCTATATAAACATGTTCAGTGGGTTGCATATAATAACACACATTAATTGTGAATGTATAATGTATAATAGATAAAGAATAATGAAATATAAATTATAGAGAACACAGGGCACAATAATGGCAATGACAATTGAAAACGTCCAATAAAAAAAATAAAAACAAGTTTCCGAAGTTCGAAAAGTTGAGAGTGCAAATCGAGAAAATGCAGAAAGTAATTTTCTTTAATAAGTAAACAAAATATTAAAGATTATATTTATTATTACTTTCATTAGACTCCCAACACGGTAAAGACCTGAACAATAATTAATTAAAAAGTACAATCTGTGCTTGGCACTGAGAGATACCAGATACAAGTGCTAATTTAGAGTAGAACTAATTGAATTTGGAACGTGTGGAGTGCGCCCGTGCTAGGATAATTACTAGACTAAACAATCAACACTTCTGGAGGCTGAGCCGGGTTTAATTTGTTTACTTGACACAACTTTAAGCCTATATTAGACTATTACAAAAAAAACTGAATTGCTTTTTTTTATTTACTAAGCAAAAACCCAAAAAATCTTATAAGAAATTTACCAACTTACAATTCCTTATAAGAATTTTTAACCTAAACAAACGCAATTGCGCAAATCAATAAATAAACCAACAAACAAACATATCTGAAATAAATATTCATTTCCTTATCAATTGTTGTTCGCATCTACTCGCGCATTCACATAATACCGTGAATAAACATTAAACAAACACATTAAACCATCGAAGTATATTTGTGTTTTATTCATTTGTTTCACGATGATATTGCGCAATGTGTCGTAAACAAAAAATTCATCACTGCACACGCGAAAAAACAAACAAACCAAACACAGTCATCTTGTTACAGGGAAAACAAAGTATCAAATGACGACTGTGACACACAATAAAAACATCGAATAATTATATTCAATGTAAACATGATTATAGACAAGGATCGAATTAAAATTAGATGATATCGCAACTTACGATTGTTTCTGTCGTGTCTGGTCAACACACCGAAATCCATCTTGTTGAATTTAGTTCTGATAACGCACAAACACTCGCGCGCGAAATTACTATTTACGAAACGCGATGGGTAATCACGAACGACGCAAAAAATGTAAATGTGTACCGGCACGTGAATTCCGTACTAGCCGAAATGATGAAACGAAGTTTGTTTTTTCGTGTTTGTAACTCTGGAAAGAAACTACGTGCGTTGATAGACGCTTTACTTTAATTCACTCACTGCGTAAATTTACCGCGATAACAATTAGGTTTTAAATTTTATTTTAAATTAGGAAATTCGCAGTCGTACTTGGCACGCAACGAAGTAAGACTCTAATAACAAAACAACTGAGAATACCACGTAAACAATGATAGAATAAAAATAAACAAACTTTTTTTGTTTTGTTTAGTTTTTTTTTTTAAAGTTAGTTTAGTTGAAATCAATTGTTTGACAAACTAAATCAACAAACATCGAATGACACACATATCAAAAAAATAACAAACAAAACACTGCGCACTGTCTATGTTATTTGACAACATATTGATAAGAAATTGATATCTTAACACTTTTTTAGGTTTAATATTTTTTATTTTTATATTTTTAGCACCGGTGAAACACTTTTTTTTTAATATTTGGCACCTGGCGTTTAAATATTTCAATATTTTTACACTCGGACGTTTGTAGCAAATGGCGGGAAACGTTTCGCACGGATATTCGCACACGCCGCGTAAGATCGGCACAAGCTGCACACGCCTCAAGCGGTTACGAAGAACTGAAAGCGGTAAATGCGCGGTTCGTATGCGAGCGGGCGTGCGTCGTATAATAATAGTAGGAGTAGTAGCGGCGCGATGCTGCGCACTGAACGCGTGCAGGCACAATGCCAATGTGTGAGAACGACGCTGAATGTTCGTGTGAATCGTGCGACGGCGTTTGCCGTAGTGTGTGTGTGTTCACCGACACGTTTCGCGCACGTCGGGACAAGATAAAACGCGACTGGCCAATACAAAACATGCAATGCATAGCAAAGCAAAGCAGCGCAAAGTAAATCAAATCACACAATACCAAATGTATCAAGAGTTGATTTTCGCGGAAATTTTACATGTACATACGGTCATAGTACAAACAATGTAATAGTTAACAAACTCTGTTTGTTTATTGTTAGCTGTCGTGTTCCCGTCAACGTGCGTATATTTTCTGTTAACTTTTAATTAATTAAGTTTTGTTTGTACGTACCTACATTTCTTGTTAGTGATAAATTTGTATTTGTGTGTTTATACTTAATAAAATTACAGAATCGTATGAATACTTTTAATTTATTGTTGGGTTAATTAAAAAAGCACCGATACATTTTATCTGCTTTTGTTTGTCATTTGACTTTAGTCATTATAATAACCTCACTTTTAAAGTTTTTTCGCGGTATTTTCGCTTAAAGATATTTCACTTCGAAATGCATTTAACCACTCAAATGTTATTGAAAACTTTATACATACCTGTTGTTATTAATAAAAGCAGCTTTTTAAAGCTTGTATCACTCAATTTCAGCGATTTTTGTGAAGATTTGTAATCTTCTTCCAGCGCGCACTTACCACACATAGTTGACATTTGTTTGACACGCAAGACAGCGCTGATTACGTACGGTTGTAAGTTAAACTAATTTGTTCTACTTGTCATTAGACATTATCATAACCTTATATTCTGTATAAGTTTTAGGTATTTTCGCATAAGTGTATTTCACTTATAAATTCTTTTAACCCCTCAATTGCTATATAAAACTTTACACATACCTGTTGTTATTAATAAAAACAGCTTTTTCGCAGTTGTATAACTCAATTTCAGCGATTTTTGTGAACATTGGTAATATTCGTTCAGCGCGCACTTACCACACATAGTTGACATTTGTATGACAGCGCTAGACAGTGCGGATTTCGTACGGTTGTAAATAAAACTAATTTGTTCTACTTGTCATTAGACATTATCATAACCTCACTTTTTGTATAAGCTTTTTAGGTATTTTCGCACAAGTGAATTTCACTTATAAATTCTTTTAACCCCTCAATTGTTATATAAAACTTTACACATACCTGTTGTTATTAATAAAAACAGCTTTTTCGCAGTTGTATAACTCAATTTCAGCGATTTTTGTGAACATTTGTAATCTTCGTTCAGCGCGCACTTACCACACATAGTTGACATTTGTTTGACAGCGCAAGACAGCGCTGATTACAAACGGTTGTAAGTTAAACTAATTTGGACTATTTGTCATTAGCCCTTACCATAACCTCACTTTTTGTAAACGTTTTTTAGGTATTTTCGCATAAGTGAATTTCATTTATAAATTCTTTTAACCCATCAATTGTTATATAAAACTTTACACGTACCTGTTGTTATTAATAAAAATAGCTTCTTCGCAGTTGTATCACTGAATTTCAACGATTTTTGTGAACATTGGTAATCTTCGTCCTGCGCGCACTTTTCACACATAGTTGACATTTGTTTGACAACGCTGATTTCGACTACGTACGGTTGTAACTTAAACTAACTTGGATTGTTTGTAATCCGCTAGATGGACGATGTAACATATTTTGCTCTAATTTTCAATAATTTTCAATAACAACAGAGCAATAACAATGACAAATTACAAAATTACGTCACTTTATTTACCATATACTCGAATGTACTTAAAAGTATTCAATTAAGCAAATATATACATTAAATTTTGAATGTAAAAAGTAAAAAAACAGTATTTCTTACTAAAAAAAATTAAATTTGCAAGTTAAAATATGAATGTACCTAAAAATATAATCGCGAAAACTATATTATTCCTTGTTATGCAGTATTCAAAGCTTAGAATAATTCATTGTGATTCCAAAATTGAAAATTACCATTGCGCTACGTGATCAATGTCATGTACAAGCCGTTTTATCATTCATAAACCTTAAATTTACAACTATAAATACTAAGAATTCCAAGAAACAGACGTATTATGTGGTGTACACATTGAATAATACAAATATTGCTTTATATTCTTAGAAACTTAATGTTTACTAATAAAAATAAAATTTTATAATCTACAAATAAAGATAACTCAAGTTCTCAATAAATTTTAATTTATTTTTTATTTTATTAAGTTCTTAATTTTTAAAATTACGTTTTTATTATTATAACAAACAATTATTTTGTTGTTTTGTTATAATTTAGTTTCAAAAATAAAATAATAAATGTTGGCTAACTATAGGCAACCCAACTTACCATGAAATGGTTCAGAACTTGACTACATCAAACTAACCTGAGAAAATTTGTTTCAGCAAATCTTAATTTTCTTAAAAATATGATTAATTGTTTATTTACTACAAATCTTATATAAATCTATTAAAAATGTGCTTTGCTTACAATATAAAAAATCTTTGGACTTACAAGTTCAATAAATAATAAATAAAAACAATAAATAAATTAAACCACTAAAACTCAAACACAAAACATTTCAGTCCCAAAATTTACCAATTATCAAGTAAATCCAAGCCAGTTTTAGGTATTAAACTTGATAAACCATTATCATCACTATCATCATCCATTATTGGCTCCATTTGCCTGTTATAACCTACATGTACTTCAATCTGTTCAGCTTGCAAAACATCTTCATTATTCTCATCAACTTGAGTAGAAATCACAGTTTTTAAAGCTTTCACAGGTGGAAGATGCACTGGTACTGGCATAGGCACATGCACAGGAGGTGCTGGAGCTTTATATTTAGGTGGTGGTTTTTTCACAAGCTTTTTTCTGGTTACACAACTTAGATCTCTCTGACTGGCTGTGTGAAATGAAAAGGGTCCAGAGTGTTCATCACGATAGCTGTAGTGATCATCAACAATCATCTTGACAGCATACTTTGTAGGGCTTTCATTTGCATCTTGTGGCTGAGGATACTTCATTAGCACTTGAGGCGTAACGATCGTGTCGTGGAGTAGCTGTTGTTGTTCGTCTAAAGGGAGATTTTCTAGGATATTCTTGTTGGTTAAGATCGCTTCGTTCAGATCCACACAGAGACGATTTGCCATTGTATTGATCGACGAAAAATATTGATACGCTTTTTCGGGTAGAGCCATTTTAGTTCTTCTGATGGTGTTTACTTCAACGGACTAATTTTTGCGACATTGATTTGATTATAAATTACTTTGATTGACAAAACAAGAGTCAGTAGATTAGAAATGTAAACACTGAGTGAATGACCTCGCCCATGGCAAGAAACAACAAGAAACCACAGAGAACAAGACAGAACAAAATATGTTATATTGGTACATAGAGCGACATCTAGTATTGTAATAATTACTAACACTGACAAAAGTGCTAAAAACTAACAGATACATTTTTAAATGTTTATAAATTACTAAATCCTTAACTTAGCAAGTAATTAGAAGTAATTAAACTTGTTAAATTAAGCGCAAAAATAAGAAAACTTGTTATTAAAGTTACGCTTACAGCGACATCTAACATTGAATAAAAGACAAATGCAGACTAACCTGAGAAAAAGTTTTTGGCGCGATTTATTCTTAAAAACTGTGAAGTCTAAAACATCTAAAACTACTTAGTAAGTAAGTAAAACACAAATTAATTATTATTAACGCGTCAATTAAAATATAATTGGTTCTAGTTACAATGGACACGAGTCGTTATAGAAGGAAACAAGCAAAACCTGAATATGAAACTGATACTGTTGCATATCCACACAATCTTTCAATGTACACAATTCCACCTTCGCAAACTATTCAATTATCAGAGTTTGAAGATTTAGCAATTGATCGTTTACGTCTATTACGTATTATAGAATATGCGTCTCACATTGGTAACAAAATTTATACACCAGACTGGAAAAATTGTATTGTTCAAGAATTAAAAAAACAAAATCTAAACAAGTATGTAAGATTATTAAAATGTGACTCAAATACTAAAGCAGGAGACATTCAAATTCGTCGTGAAGATCACCTTTCTCACCACATTTTGAGACTAGCTTACTGCAGAACTGAAGAACTTAGAAGGTGGTTTCTTAACAGAGAAATGGAGCTGTTTAAATTAAGATTAATGAACACAAGTGATGAAAGTGTAAATGAATTCATGAAGATTTATAATTTGGAGTACACATTAGTTACAGAAGATGAAAAGCAGGAATTTAGAGATGAAATCAACTGTTCTACTAGTGGACATTTTGTTTTAGATGCTACAACATTTTATAAAGTTCATTTCTTACAAGTTTTGCCGCTTATTCAACAATATAAAGTTTTTGTTAGGAATGGTTTTGCGTTTGTTCCTAATTATGAGATTAGTACTTGTATACTGTCAACTTTTAGAAGTACCTTGAGTGAATTTTTAGCAGTAAGTTTTGTTTATTTAAAAAAATCAAAATTTTAAATTTTTTCAATGTTTTACAGGTTGCTTCAAAAAGAATTGCCAACGTAAATGATGTGAGAATCACTTATTTTCTTCAAAACATAAATCAAGCATACACAGGAAAAATCTATGATGAAAACAGTGCTAAGAATTTGGGAAAAGTTAATTTGATGAATCTAAATCAAGTGGCGCGTGACAATTTCCCACTTTGCATGAAAAATATTCATGACTCATTTAGAACATTGCATCACTTGAAATTCCATGGCAGATTACAATATATGTTTTTCTTAAAAGGTTTGGGCATGATTTACGAAGACGTGTTGGAGCATTGGAGGGAAGAGTTTACCAAAAATATGGATGATAAGAAATTCGAAAAACAATACGCGTATTCCGTCAAACATACATTCGGTAAAGTTGGTGGTATGAAGAGTTATTCAGCTTACAGCTGCGGGAAAATTATCAGCAGTAGTGTTGGGCCTGGGGAAACTCACGGTTGTCCTTACAAGCATTGGGATATGGAGCATTTGAAGACTAAATTAGAAGAGTTAGGTTTGAGTGGTCAAAGTGTGAATGACATTTTGGAAGCTAAGCAGGGTGGACATTACCAAATCGCTTGTGGAAAGTTCTTTTTACATACTCATGGTCAAGATAGTCGTAATCCTATTAATCATCCTAATCAATACTTTGAAGATAGTTTTGAGTTAAAAACAAAAGGTGGATTTTCTTCGGAGAAGATGAATGAATCCAAAATGGATGTTACAATAACTCAAAGTACACAAAACTCACAAATGTAATGTTTTAACTGGTTAAAGATGTTTTGTTTGTAGTTTTTCCTTATTTAGTGCTTATTTATAATTGCTTAATGTTTAACAAAGATTATTGAATAAATTTTACCATAAAAATGTGTTATTTTTAAAGTTAACCTCAAAATTTTGAGGTTAATTATAGAAAACAAATTAAATAACATAAATGAAATTTCACCAACAACAATAAGCTGTAAATATCGAACCGTATTGCAACATTGAGTCGGTTCTAAATTATAAAACAATACGCGATTGTTGTAGATAGAAATTGATGATTGTAGTGCGTATTACACAACAGTCTACTTCTATTCAAGTAGTTTACTGAAGCATCAACTGAAATTTGTTGTTCTTCTGTTTGTTTGAAGTTTAAATTGTTCATGTTACGTGTTTTCATGTTTCATGTGCGTGTTTTGTTTTTACCGATTGTTGATCTGAACAACAAATAACTTCGTTTTTACTAAGGTTTACCAAACGTAAGGATATATGGACATCTTCCCGGAAAACATAAATACCATATAATATTATAACCAAAATTTGTTATATTTATTTCCTTATTATATTCTAACGCATTTAGTGCGTGTTTTGCTTATTGCGACGTTGAAACGCGCCAAAAATATTTAGAAATTGTTTAATGTTATAACAAAATTAAAGTTACACCTGTGACCGAAACGTAATGCACAAATTGAAGTTGTAACAAATGTAAAACTTGTTCAACTTGTAAGAATTGTATGAATTGTATGAATTGTAAGAATGGCAAATGGCAGTCGTCGATTCCTTTAATTAGATTATTGTTGTTGCTTAGCAAGCTGTTGAATTGGATTAGGAAATTGAATGTGGCGTACGCCCACCAAACCGACGCGACTCGTGCCGAGCAAGAAATTCATTCATGGTGATTTACTCGTACTGCATTATTACTGTTTCCCAATTTCTTATTTTACTTTTATTTACATCCTGAAGTAATTTAGCACTAAACAATTGTTGGAACAACATTTCGTAAAGTTTTAACTTAAGCTTTGTTTGCATTGGCTTGCACCGTTTGCACACAGCAATCAATGTCAGATTTGACGTGTATAAATCATAATAATAATATATTTATAAAAAAATATGTTTTCTTACTCAATGGCAATGTGTATATATTTTTTACAGCATTAAATTGTGATTATTTTAAGTTTTATTTACATTTTAAGTTCATTTCACTAAAAATTTAGTGTTTTTTTTATTAATATTCTTATATTTCTTTGAAAATAATTATCAAATTTGGTTTTTATGGTTAAAATATTAAGAATATTAATAATATTTTGCTTCATCAAAGTTTTCATTAAGGAGAGACTGAATACGGTTCAAATACTTGGGTGTTTATCTCGCATAGCATTGGTAGCATTGGAATGTCTTAAGAAAGCGTGGTTTGTGGGTATGTTCTCTATGGGCTCCGAAACGGCTGAACCGATTGTCATGAAATTTTCAGAAAATCTTCAGAATAACCCTGTGGTTGTCATAGGCTTTAGTTGATGTCGATTTGATGAACAAAACATTTTTTATTTTAGTTTATAGTTGAAGTTGTTTCTAGTTCAGTATCGTCTTATTTTTTCACACCAATTTACCAACACCCTTTGTTTCATTGCGTAGTGTACTTTGCTGTACACTGTTGTAGACTTCTTCTTCAGTCATTGTGCATTTGGTATATTTGTTTAATAGAAATTAGAAGAAATTTAATTGTAGAAATGTTGGTAATTACAACAAAAAATGTTAAAAACGACCAAATACTTAGATATTATTGTCTCAATTAAATTTCGACTATTGTCTAACATTAAATACTAATTGTCTTTCACAAATTACATAAATCAATTAAATAATTGTCACTCAACCATCAAACAACTGTCCAAAACTTAAAACAACATCCTTCTGAAGATTCCTAACAATTGTAAACAATGCCCATTCAAATATCAATTGAATTAATAGCTTTAAACGTAAAAGGTAAAGTGAGGTAAAGACTCTTAAGAATCAAAGCAGATTTCTTTTTTTTTCTTTTTCAAAACTCCAAGACTGTTAACGTTAAACATAGATAGCAAGCACAAAAAAAGCGAGCCGCGGATAGGAGCTTGCTGAAGTGTGAAGTTTCGGCACGAGCCAACATGTGTGGCGGCTCTTCTTGCATGCTTTCAGTCGTTGTTTAAGAGTGTCTTAAGGAAGAACGTATACAGTTTACCTACAATTTTTGGTCTGTGCGAAAACGATAACTTTTAAACTTTAAGTTTACGTTTTAAGTGACAAATATTTAGTGAAAAACGTTGTTGTTACATTAAAATTTTGTTTCTACAAAATTGTGCATTAAATCACCAAAAGTTTAGTTTAAAAACATTTTCATAACTGGATACTTTTGTTTGGTTTTGTTTTGTTTTGTTTTATAACAAGTTTTATCTATAAACCGATTAATAAACGTTGTGTTTATGAATTTAGGATTTAGGACTTAAGTAAAACTAAAAGTTTAAGAAAAAAACAAAAGTGCAGATAAATTGGTAAGTGTTCAACTGGCCAAGACCAAAAATTATTTAAACTAATTACCAATTCTGATTTTAAATTCTGATTTGCAACTTTCGCTTTTATCGTTTTTATGCTTTTTGGTTTCCTTGAGTTTTGTGAGTACAGTCTATACACAATTGAGTTTTATAATGTGCTAATTTTACAATCGTAAGTCTATAAGTAGGTAATGTATATGATAATTAATATTTTTATAAATTGTTGGTAATAATCATAAATATTGTAATACGCACCGAAAGTAATTTGATTATTAGGTCGATTAACTCAATTAAAACAAAAAACACACACCTCAATTTATATAAATAATATAGTCTAATATTTTACGCAAGTTTTAGCGTTTAGATTATTAAATTTGGATGCGTAGAACCAAAGATATTGAGGTTTTTATATTGTTGAATGAGCAGAGGGCGCTACTAGAACGCTAGTGAAACACAAACGTTATTAATGAATATTTCAGCTTCTGAATATTCAAATTAAAAGTTTAAAAAACGAAAATACTCATTATAAACTGTAGAATTAAGTATATTTACGTTTTTAATTAATTTGTTAATAGTAACGTGAAGAATCACGTTTTAAAAATAAAAATCAATAATAATTACATATTTTTTTATATTTTGATTAAAAAAATATTGAAAACTTATTTTTATTAGTAATAATAAGTTAACTGAATACTTTTTACGTATTTTAACTTTTAAATTATTAAAATCGGATGATTAGAACCTGAGATATTAACGTTTTTAGTTCATTTTGTTCAGCAGATGGAGACACTGCAACGCTACAATTATTAGAAAATAAAACAAAAACTTTAACATTAAATATTTCGGGTTCTAATCGTTCAAATTAAAAATTTAAAAAACCAAAATACTCGTCATGAAATGTAGAACATATATTTCTTTATTTAAATTACGAGTAATTACGTTTTCGATTCGATTATGTTTGTTAAAGCACTGAAACCATATTAAAAAAAGAAATCACCAATTCAGTGATTTAATTTTAGTTTCCTTTTATTTCTTTCATCCTTCCATTCAAGATAAACCTTGAGAACAGTCATTTAAAAGATTATAACCTTAAATAAACAAAGTTATCTAACATTAAATACACTAAACGTTTGTAATTGACGTTTATGTCAATTATTTAATTCCTATTTCATTAAAACTTAAATATTTCATTCAAAATATTTTATTTATACAAAATTTAAATAAATAATTGATTGTTTGTTCATATATAATTCTATTGTTTACATAATTACTGAAGTTGTCACTTGTCAAAATCAACAATCATGATGTAATCTTTCTTCCTAGTTGCCAAAATACCAAAAATTTTGTTAAAAATTGAAGGTTAAGGAAATTTACTTCATAAAAACATAACCTATAAAGTGAGGTTATGTGTATTGACTAAATGAAAATCATGAACTGTGTCAAACTACAACGCAGTTCATGATTTTTATTTTTTACTTCTTCACTGTCTTTACAAGCAGGGATGAATGTTGCGAATGTTTAAAACGGTAAATTGCTTTTACACCAAACAAAATCTTTCAGTTTGTTTAGTTCGTAAGTTTTCTTAACAAACATTCATAACTAAGTACTTAGTGGATACGTCGGCGTCATTAAAATTAACGCAAACGTGGAATCGGTGGAACAAACTCTTTCGTTTGTGTTCATATGTCGTGGACATCACGGTGCCATCAGCCGGCGCGTTTTTGTAACGGTTACATGTTAGTTATTACATGCCAAGAGTACGATGTCACTTGGCAAACCCAACCAGGTATTGCGGCGTTTGCCGCCCACGAGGTGTAACTCATTTTTACGTGCCGTTGGATACTTTGCAATCATTGCAACTCTACTAACTTACGAATACTTCTTCTCGTTTTTTCTCTTTTTTTCATTTTGCATGTCACGATGATGCGCTTGTAATTGAATGTAATTGCAACTGCAAGTGACTTTAACTTGCGGTTACACCTTACTTGTTGTTATTAATAATTCAAATGCAACTTTCCAACGTTATGTTATTGTTATTTGACATTATAATTGACAATTTTATTTCTAAGTTTATGTTTGTTGTGTTTTTTAATGAAATTATTTCTTTCAAATATTTATTAACAACAAAGGTTTGATTATAAAGTAAAACCAAATTATTTTTTAGATAGTTTATAACAATTCACGTATTTTAATGTTTTTATTTTTAAAATCGGACGTTTAGATGTAAAGATATTGCGGTTTAAAGTTTGTAGGTTAAGAATAAAGCGTTGTTGCTTGTAGTTTACCTACTTTTCAATCATAGATGGCGTTACCACCTAATGCTAACCGTAAAATAACAAATTAAAAATTTTATGTACAAAAATTATACATTTTCTATAAATATTCTTTACAACAAAAACTTTTACTTGACATAAAATAATAAATTGTTGTATAAAACGTCAACGACGTCAACTCAATGACAATCAATTTATAGTAGGCTGCACTTGCGTTTACATTGCGTTTATTTTGTAATTAACTTTTAAAAGAAAGTGAGTATTAACTTTTAATGATAATAGTTGTAATTTGTTTTCATGTTAAAACTAACAATTGACTCAATGAACAAAGGTTATTTTGTGTTAATTGTTGTTTAACAATAGAATTTGTTTTGTTAATAAATAAAATAAAATACAATACAATAAATAACAAATCATTGATTGGAAACGTAATTCTTTTCTTGAGATTAAACATACCAACATTCCACTATATTACAATATCCTGTTATTTGTTTAGTTTATATTTTTGTTATTTTTTATATTATAAACAATTTTAGAGACAATAATGTCAAAGCAATATCCAGTTATTCGTAAGCATTATTTAAACATTAAACTTTCGTGCCGTTGTGATAATATTACAAACAGCAGACATGTCTTTGCTAACGTCGAATATAAGAG
This sequence comes from Atheta pasadenae, assembly GCA_030264155.1. Classification (NCBI taxonomy): domain Eukaryota; kingdom Metazoa; phylum Arthropoda; class Insecta; order Coleoptera; family Staphylinidae; genus Atheta; species Atheta pasadenae. The sequence continues at coordinate 49,862 of JARJDS010026391.1, read as the reverse complement.
ATTGAATAATTTTGGCAATTTTTTGCTCTGCTGGCTCCCAAACAGTTCTTGAGCGTTTCTGTGCTGTTCAAAGAAACGCTGATTATGGTGAAATTAATAATTGGTCGATGGGACCAAACGCCCAATACACATTAGGCAAACAATTAATATGTTTCTAAATAGGTATAATTTTTTTTATTTAAATTTTATAGATTTTGGTTTGTAAAAGTTAGAAAAAATACGAAAAAAGTGGATTTTAGTGTTTAGATTATAAAAGTGAGGTTAAATTTTCATAGATTAAACTTTGACTTAACTCATAACTTTGACTCATAGACTTAACTTTGCTCAAAATGCTTAAAAAGTGATTTTTTTTAATTAATAGCCTGAAAATTTGGTTATGTTGTTATAAATTTTAATCTTTTGCGTTAAAAATAAGGTGATATCCTTATAAATATGTAAAATATTTAAAACAAAGTGTTATATATCAAAACAATAGAATTATCTGTGATTTGAAATATAAATGACAAGCACAAAAGTTAGGTTAAAGCTCAATAACCTAACTTTTGTGTTTGTCATGTGTATTTCGATAATTTCAAAACATATTTTGTTATAACTGAATTAAATCCTTTAAGATGATATTCGTTCCATGTGGAATAACAACAAGAACTAATCTAAATTACTGCCTTTTAGACGCAAAGTCTCGGATGAAGAACATCACTTTCCCTTATTTCCATTATTGAGTTTTACATCGCGTTTTTATCAAGAATAATATTCAGAGTGCGACAAAAAATCTAGTTCGTAATCAAATTAAGTAACAAAATTATGTACAACTTAAATTTAAACACGGACATTCATCACGAATACTCAAAATAATAATGTTTATGATTTTATGACCATAATCATCATTTAAACATCATAACCTCAATTTAAGTCTACCATAATATTTCTGACATTCCTAATATCTGTAATCTCACAAATAAAACGTTAAATATTTTAGTTTATTGCCAAAAAACTATAAATATCATTTTGTTTTAAGTATAGTAAGAACAAAAGAATAATAATAAGAGTAAAGAATAGAAGAAAGAAAATCGTCGTCAACAAAAGTGTCTTCTGCTACGATTGTGTAACTTAATTCGTTTGCAAGCGAACAACAAGCGTCTAGTTAAAGCACTTCTCGCAAAACAATGCATTGTTTAAGCTCGAAACATATAAAACTCGAACAATGTGTACAACAACAACAATGCAGTGCAGAAATATTAAAACTTTTAAACTAAGAAATGGAGAAAAACACTACAAAAACGCGGTAGTAGAGCGTTTTACTGAAGTGAGATAGAATATTTTTAGAGTTGAAATACAGAGAAGGAAAATAGATTTCTACACATACGAATTTAATTATTTATTTACACTTTGGTGCTTTTCTGCATTTCTTGCGCATAGTACTACGTTAAAACTAAAACTAGTGTTGATGAAATTTACAAAAAAACAAATAACTTTCTCTTGGTTGTTTGTTTTATACGGTAGCGTAGTAGAACAACGGAAAAAAAAACAAATAGCACAAAACATTAACGCTTCTTTTTCGATTACTCACATTGCACAACAAAAAACTTTTCTAACACTAACGAACCAACCCTTAAACATTTTTTTTTTAGTTAAAATTTACTTGTGCAATCAATTTTTTAAAAATTTTCCAAAAATTTAATATAGGCAACCCAAACAACAAAACAAACATGTGTGTTATTCCTGTTTGCATGTAAGTTTGGTTGCATAAATTCGAATTTTGTAGATTTAGTAAAATTTTCGCAAAATACAAAAAAATTATAGTGAAAAATTAAATTATCTAGACTGGGAGCATGAAGCGTCGATTGCAAGTAGAGTGTGCAGAAATTTATGTAATCCGCATGCATTTGCAGCGTCAGCATTAGAAAGTACGAGTATCATCATTCGTGCGTGGTCTACGAAAGGTTTACTTTTGAAAAGAAATACAAACATGTAGCTTTTGCTTTATTTTTTTTCTTAGTTTGTTCTTCTTGCCTATTGTAAGTCTGTAAGTCTGTAGATGTAACGAACAAACGCCCAAGAATACGATTATCTATGCTTGATTCTAAACACATCCGGCCGGAATTACTTGTTGCGTGAAAAATAGGTTTTGTTTGCTTCATCTGCATTTAAACGCACTTTTAATTATTGCAAAACGTCGAAGTATGGCACATTTACAAATTGATTCCAAACACATTTAAAACTAAAGCAAAATTTACCATTAATTATATTGTTTGTCAATATAAGTCAAAAATATTGACTTTGTTTCTTATTTTGTTTCAATATATTTCAATATATATTTATAGAATTGAGGTATCTTTTTACAAAATCTTACAAAACGTTTATTTTAAAGAAAAAAACTCAACTAAATAGAAACGTTTCGACATAATGTCGTAGTTTATTGATGATATGCTCTGTAAAACTCAAATTGGTCGCTTCTTATTGTCTGCTTGCGTCTGTAAAATGACTTACGACTTACACACTTACTCATATTCTTCTAGTGCATACGCAAGATGTAAATGCGTGTACTTTACTTCAATACAAACTTGTTAAAATTGCAAAAAATCGAGGTGAAAACTGTGATTTCAAACTTTAAGTACACAAATTATATTAAATTATAGACATTGCGGTAAACACAAACTAAATAAATTGATTAGTATGAAAACTAAAAACCAAAACCAACAAATATTAATGCAAGAAATAAATTGAAGTCAAAACTTGCCCAATTTTTATCGAAATAATCAATTTCTGGGTCGATTTACATAGTTCACGCTCTAATGAAGATAATAAAGACGGTGCAAAAATTTGTATCCGGTCGATTGCCAGGAAACCATTTACAAATCACAACAACAATAAATAACAGAACACTAAGTTAACAAATAAACAAAGTTAATAATAATTTAACAAGCTCAAATTTACCTTTTATCTATTATATTGTTGGGTCACATTGTTATAGGTGCAGCACACAAATAAATCGATGAATAGACGATTTCCAATTTGCGATCAATAAATGGTGGGAAAGTGAACGACAGGAAGTTCCCAAAACTGAACCGCAAATCAGGAAATCGGCTGATTTCACTCGCGGAATCACACCGTGTCCGTCTGCTTGCGATGAGGTGAAAATTTGTTGGATACCAAACCATAAAAACACCATGGGCCGTTTCCGAGCTTTCGTTTTCAAAGAAGTGATACTTGTGCACGTAATCAGTGCGTTATTAGTGATAGTACAAGGCCAAACTGTGACGAAACTATGTCCTAACCAGGAAGCCATATTGCCTTGTAGGTGTTTACTTCGAGATACTGAATATCAAGTGTGGTAAGTTTACTTTCACAATAAAAAACTTTTAAATTAAAAAAATAGCACTTCACACACCGAGAACTTGATTTGAAGTGATCTGAACAGCGAACACTATAATCGGTTGTTGGTGATACTTCATTTGTTTTTTAAAGAAACATCGTCACAGCCTTCTGTTTTTAATTTGAAAAAATAACAAACTCCAATGCTTTGTGTAAAAACAAAACACAACTATTCATGTTAGTTTCGTTCATAGCCTACTATTTTGTTATATTTAAAAATTTTAAATTCTAGGTGTTCACATAGTGACCTACCAAGAGTCCTCGAAGGTCTTAAATCATTAAGTCAATTCATCGCACATCCAATCGATGAATTAATATTAGAAAACAACAATTTACCATCGTTGCCAGGAAAAGCTTTCCTTCCACTAAAAGTGATGCGTTTAATGTTACGATACAACAACCTAGAACGAGTCTCCAACGGTTGGCTAAACGGATTAGAAGATTCTTTAATGGAGTTATTCATCGTCGAACCAGAACTACGCAGCTTACCAGAAGAATCTTTGATCAACCAAAACTTACTACAAGCGGTCACAATTCAATCAAATACAATGAAGCGCTTACCACAGTTCAGCAGCTTACCAAAACTACGATACATCAAAACCGAAGGTGCGAATATTGTGGAATTATCCCCAAGACATTTCCGCAACTTACCAAGCCTAGAAAAAGTCCAAATCAGCGGTAGTGTACGCCTAGACAAACTTGAAGCCGGTTTATTCCAAGATCTACCACGATTAAAGCTTGTAAACATATCCAACTGTGGTGTAACCTGGATGCATTTAAGGTCTATAACAAGATTACCAGCTTTGAAGGAATTGGACCTCGAAGGTAACAAAATTCAAGACGCCAGTGTTGTAGGAAGAGCTGCGAGGGACCTACCAGCTTTGGAAATATTACGATTGGATCATAATTTAATATCTACACTAGGAGAAGCTGCGTTTGTGGATTTACCCAGTTTGAAAAAATTGACTCTGAGTAATAATGAAATCGTTGAGTTACTTAATGGTGCATTTCATCGAGTTCCAGCATTACGGTCATTGGATCTGAATAACAATCGCGTGCGTAGAGTACACCCGGAAGCTTTCCTGCAACGCAGCGGTAGCGGGATTGAAGAATTGTTCTTGACGAATAATGATATTTCTCATGTGGTTGAACTCAGAGCTATCTTGGATGCGTTACCAAGACTAACATTCTTAGATATGAGTTACAACAATTTGGAAGCGATACCCTTCGCTGCACTACGAGGACATCCTACATTGGAGTATTTGAGGTTAGATTTTAATAAATTACATATTATAGACCGAGAAGCCTTTTTAGGAATGCCTGCTTTAAGAGAACTACGTTTACGTAACAATTCTTTGAGTGATCGGCTAGAAGCACCGTTTTGGAACCTACCAGCGTTGAAAGGATTAGATATGAGTGGGAATTACTTCAGAAGAATAACACCTCGTTTACTGGCAAATGTTCCTGAGCTACGAAAAGTGGATTTTAGTAGTAACCAAATAAATTTTGTGGATCCAGCCGCGTTTTTAATGACTCCCAGTTTGGAGCACGTGAATTTATCTGAAAATGCATTGGTTACTTTACACCCTGCGACTTTTAGACACTTATTGAACTTGTACGAGCTAGATGTCAGCACTAACGAGTTAATGGAGTTCGTTCCAGGCCTACCACGAGGTGTGGAGTATTTATTTATGTCCAGGAATTCTATTACGAACATACCACATCAACCATCACCTGATTTGGATTTACCCCAATTGAAAATGTTGGACTTATCACGGAATACGATACAAAGGATTTTACCTGGGGTGTTTCGGACTGTACCTCAATTAAGAAAACTTTACCTGGGACGGAATGCGTTGCAAAGTATTGATGATAATGCTTTGAATGGATTAAGTAAATTGGAGATTTTGGATTTACGAGAGAATCGCATTTCTAAATTTAATCCGAACGTTTTGAAAGATAACAATGAGTTGTTGGAATTGAATTTACGCCAGAATCGTTTAGATGTTTTAATAGCAGATGCTTTTAACGGTGCGGAAAACATTAAGAAGTTAGATATAAGTCGGAATCAATTGACTGAGATTTTATCTGGTACCTTTGAAGCCACCAGGGAACTAGAAGCTATTGATGCGTCGCATAATAGTTTGGTACATTTACCCCCAGGGTTGTATGGAATGAAAAAACTCAAAAAATTAGACCTAACGGATAATCGTTTGAATAACATCAACCCTGACACTTTAAGTAGCCTTGCTTCTTTGGAAGAGTTAAAAATGTCACATAACTTTATTCAGGCTTTACGTCGTGGTGCGTTTGACAACTTACTTAACCTCAAAGTGTTGGATTTGGATAATAATGACTTGCAAGAAATTGAGTCGAAGGCAATTAACGCTTTGCCCCAGTTAAAGAATTTGAGGTTAAGTCAGAATAAATTGATCGAATTACCAAATGCTGCGTTCAGTAACTTACCATCATTGCAAAGCGCGGAGTTGCAAGATAATGAGTTGAAATTAATCGGAACGAATGCGTTTCACCATGTTCCACATTTGGTTATGTTGAATATTAGTAAAAATCAATTTAGTGGTTTAGAAGATGCCGGATTGCGCAGTTTACGGTCTTTGGAAATGTTAGATTTGAGTAATAATCAATTGGGGCAAGTATCAAGCCCTAGTCTGGCAAGAATGGAATGGTTAGTGGAGCTACGCATGGATAACAATAAAATTTGTTCGGTGCAAGGTGCTACCTTCAATGGGATGCCCCGATTAAGGGTTCTGAGCTTACGAAATAATAAGATGATGAGTTTTCCTGAACATGTTATACAAAAATTACGAGGAAACATCGCGGTGTTGGATATTGATGGTAATCCATTGGCTTGTTCGTGTAGTCTGTTGTGGTTGAGGGCTTGGTTACAAGAACAACAATTGATGGGTCCACGATGCTTAGACGGGACGTTACTGAGGGAAGTGAGGTTATCTCGGCAGGAATGTCAAGCGGAAGAACGGAATAATGATCCGGTAGCTCCTGGGTGTGAAGCTGAGTTGTTAACTGCTCCGGGGAGTTATGGTACGTCACAGGTTTATACGCAACAGTGGCAGAATTTGAGAAGACCCAATGGGACTAAGCAGTTTGATAAGAATCAGTTAGCACCTTCCCCGGAGGAGTCTGATTATTTTTATGATGATTATGTTGATTATCCCTATAATGATACTGTGCATCATCAGTCTGGGCTGAAGCATGGTCAACATCATAATGGTAATCATGGTAACCATGGTAATCAGAATCAGAACCAAAAATTTAATTCGCCACATTTAATACCGGGGGATACGCCGGTGATTTATGCCGCTAGTAAAAACAAAACTAAACTTCCGGATACTCCGAAAGGAGTTGTGGGTTCACCTAGTAGTAGTGGGTTTACGTTCTTTGGGCTACCCCTTCCGAGTTTGAATTTAAACAATCTATTAGGAGCTGGAAGTAATCGTGTTGATAAAGGTAAAATGGCGCCCGGTTTACCTAAAACACCGGAAGTTAATATTGGAGCTGTATTAGCACCGAATGCGGAACGCAAAGCTGCTATTGTTAATAAACCACAGAAAGGTAATTTACTTCCTGCTTTATCTCAATTTCCACCAACACCTCCAATTCCTACCTTGCCACCGTTGCCACATTTATCTCCCCAGAAACCAATCTTACCACAAATGAAACCTACCGGTAGACCAACACCACCTCCACCTCCATTTGACATACCTGAACGTCATAATATTATTGGTATGATGCCACCATCACATCCGGAAATCTATATGGGAGGATTCATACCCTTATTACCCGGAAGTGGTGGTTTTACACCAATTAACTCACCAGTACAAGCTAGTAATGATGTCAGTGCATCATCAAGTATCAAAAGTAATTTTACTGTTGGGGCGGGGGCTGGAGTAGGCAGTGTTGAGAAGGTTAATATAACACGCTTGACCACCACGAACGCACAAATTGATCCAACCAATCAACCACATAGCACGTTAAGTTTTATCAGTAAGCGTGGACCAATCACACAGACCACACCAAACGTCAACACTTTGATCTCAAAAGAACCGTTTGGTGGGGCGGCTAATCTTGAAGGTAGTCCAAGTACGATTGCACCTTTTGTTGTGACTGAACCAATGAAAAAACATATAACTAAACAAACCACACCTGAATTAATAACTACAACTGAAGTTTCTGATATAGAAGTTATTGAAGGTGTGGAAGCGGAAGATTACGAAGATGATGCGGAGTTTCCTGAAGACCCATCTGATGATGTTAGTGATACAACAGCTAAAGTTATTCAAGTCGAAACAACAACACTTAAACCATTAACAAATCCAGGTATTAATGATAACTTTGATGATATATTTAAAGAAGTTGTTGATGTACCAGGAGTACCAATACTAGCAACACCAGCTTCCTCCATGCCGTTACCCGTAACGAAATTACCACCTTCAATGACGTCTTCAAAACCTCATGCCCTAACAACCCAAGGACCCATTCATACAAAACCAACCAAGAACACAAAGCAAAATGCTAACATCGAACAGGTTTATATTAATCAAAGACTAAGAAATGATTCGGATTTAGAAACATCCCATTCTTCTTCTTCTAATTTCGATAAAAATGTTATTGGTACACCTTTATCCGCTTTGTTAATTCCTGGGGGACAAATCACTCCTAATAAAATGGGGGGAAGGTCGAGTATTAAAAAGGTACAAAACCCTATATCGTCCTCTGCTCCTTTGTTAGGCGACTTGGAAATTTCTTCAACTGGGAATAATTATGACTTTGGTGATGCGGATGATGAGCCTGATCAACTAAGCCCAATGGCACACAACCGTGACACAACGCGGCCGGAAGCTACGACTGAGGATATGAATTGGTATTTTGCGAATTATAATAAGACTAGTAACATTGAACCGTATGTTGGTGGTGGGGTTTATCCGAGTTCCAATGCGATGGGGCACCAATCATCGTTTAGTGTTAGTGGTATATGTTGCCTTACTTTGGTTACTATGATGATTGTGACTCGTTGGATGTGAATTTAATGTAAGATTGTTATTAATATTGTAAAATGTAAAATATCTAGTCGTAACTGAACTTCTTCTATAAATCTATAGGTTACTAATGTACTATAATGATACTTTAAACATTTTTGGTTCTTGTAATCAATAAAAACTCAAATGTATTTTGTAACTTTACGTCTAATTTGTTAAAAATTGTCTTTGAAAGTTTTGAAAATAATTTTTTTTGTGTACATACTTGTCGCACTTTTTAATTTTTGTATAATGAACAAACAAATTTAGAATTGTAGATACTACAAATTTATTCTTAATAAAATATGTTTATTAATACCTCCTGGATTAGTGTTTTAAGTTAGAATATGTTTATTATCATCCCAATACACTACTTAGACCAGTGTATCAGTATTTTGGTATTGTTTATGTTAATTCGTCGAGAAAACAAAGAAATTTCCACTTACTAAGAAGAAATCAACAAAATACTCACAGTGTGACGTTTGACGATTTATCGGACCACGGTGTTTTCTTAGTTTTTAACACTATTTTATAGCGAAATATTGTTTTAGGGGTAGTTTTATGCGTAGAATTTAATTTTTTTTATCAGATTTTGCTTTGCGTCAAGATAAAAAAATTGGTTTTAGAAAAAAATTGTATATTGGGTTGCCTATACTACACGTCATTAGCTAGCGTTATAAAAAACATCAAATAAACGATTTAAAAATAATAATTATCCAAATAATAAAATATAATTTACGCGGTTCTTAAATTAACTTAACAAATTATTGGAATGCTTCAACCTCTGGCTTCAACTTCATGTTGCGTTTCTTGCGTGACGTGACAACTTGTCACTTGTCATTTACTTGTCACTTGTCATTAACTTGTCATTGCACTGTTGCCTGTAAAACTTTGCTTACAAAGTTAATCCAAACTTCGATTATTTTCGTGCAAAATATAAGTTCTTTTACTTTTACTTACTTTATACTTTTGAGAGGGTCACTCACCAAGTCATGCAAGCCGATTACGTGGTGAAAATTTAGAATCTTGCACCCTTTATAAAATTTTAATGGAATTACTACTATCACTAGCCTCTAGTAGGACAATAGGTGCGTAAATTTTTCACTCAATACAAATACTGGGAATAAATTAACTTAATTGTTTACTCATTTTCTTTAAAGGTCATTCACCTTAACAACACCCTTCACTAAGAAAATAAGATTAACGTTTAAGTATGTTGTTTGCTACACCATTTTAATCCTATTAAACACTTCAAAACATAACTTTTAAACACTAATAGGGTAATTTAACCCCTTCACTAAGCTTAACAGGCGTAAAATACCCTTCCCCCTCTCTCCACTCTCGCCATAATCTATAATCTACACAATAAACACAACTCCTCCCCTAATATGAACAAACAATATAAATAATGTGTCTACACCTCTAACAAATCACACTTTACCAAGCTTCAAGCAAAGTAACAAACAAATTATTTTACAATTATCCAAGATGTTTTTCGAAGTTAACGATATTTTCGACAACCATGGTAAGTTATATATATAAATTTTTTTTAAATAATTTAAATTTTAAAATTCTTAAGATTCTATTTACTAAATATTTAATTGTGATTCATTTTAGTTGCCCTCGAAAAGAAATTCTGCAGATATTGTAGCGATAGCAACGAGCCAGCTATTGTTTATGAAGGACATTTTGACTATTCCTTGGAAGGGAAAGCAATGTGCCCGAAAATGAAAGCGAAAGGTTGTACAAACTGTGGGGAAAAGGGTGATTATGCACATTGTGTCGAAGATTGTAATAAACCACTCAAGTTTGAACCGGTTGTAAGTAAATTATCGTTACCTACAGTGTCTTCAAAACCACTGCCAAAAACACAATCGAAAAAACAGGATTCTAAATTCTTAAAGATTAATGTTAGAAACAAGACAACTAAAGCAAAACAAAAGAAAAATCAACCGTTAAGAATTAAACTTTTAAAGAAATTGTTGATTGATTCTATTCGGGAGAGGAAGAAGAAAGTAATAGTCACGAGTTTATAACTTGGACAATAATTAGACACAAATTATATTAATTAGAAAAACTAAAAAAAATGTTGTATGTAAATAATTGTAAATATGTTTGAGTAACTGACGCAAATGTTTGACAAATAAATATTATATTTATTAGATTAATTCCTTTTTTTAAGTTTTAATCATAGCCAACCATGACAACAATGACAATAAAAAAACAGACTGTGAAGAAGCAAATATTAATCAAGTAGTTTAAAAGAAAACAACTTTTGTTTTATTGATTTTACTGTCATGGCAATTGCAAGTTTTCAGTTTGTGTTGGTTTGCGTTTGTTGGCATTTGTTTTCTACAGCCCGAGAGCAAAAGCATTTTGTACAAAATTAAAATTTTCAATTTATGGAATTTTAAGGTTTTTAAGGACTTTAAAGTTTTGATATTTAATCGTGAGTGTTTGATTTTAATTTAAATTTTTGGAAGATTCCAAACAAAACATTTCAAGATTTCATTCATAAACCAATTAAATCGACAAGGATTTGGTGCTTTAAAAAAGTTTGGGTTTGAAATTTAATTTTAATTAATAAAATTGTGATTGTAATAATTTATGACCAAGTTTAATAAATTATTTTTTCTCCAGAAAACGTTCATTCTTTTAATTCATTCTTATTCTTATCTCGAATGTTTAATTTCAGTTTTTTTTAAATTTCAAGATAGATAGTTAATAAATAAATAAAATGAAATAAATATTAATCAAGAATCAACTATTACTTTGGAAAAACAAACGAGTAATACCGATGTGACATAAATTCTATTCCAAATCAAAACAATTAGTGCCAAAACATGTCTGAAAACTGCTCCGATATTCCCAATTTGAAGGTTAGGAAAACTCAAGCCCACGCCCAAGCTAAACCCAAACCCAAAAAAGGTATAGCAGAAGTGAATGCATTCATACATAAATAAACAAATAAATAATTTAATATTTTTTACATAGAAATAATTAAAACTTACAAGTTCTGCCAATACTGCTTCGAATTGAAGAAATCTCCGGATATCTACGAAAGTCATTTCATGTTTTCCAGAGATCTATGCGCAAAATGTCCGCGATTAAAACGTGATGGCTGCACGAATTGTGGCGCTCGTGGTCGCTCTTCTCATCTTGCAAGAATGTGCAAAGAAGCACCCCGCACCCACGAACAATCGCGAATTACCAAAGAACGCCCGGTACGTCTACACAAAAGGAAAAAGTCTGTATCTCTTCGTATCAAGCTCTTGAAACGTTTGGGAAGAGAAACTATTAGGAAGATGTATAAATCTATATATAATAATTCGCACTAACGTTATTCACATAAGTTATCGATGTTACTAAATATAGTTCTTGTGATTCTTTCGTTAAAATACTGTTTTTTTAATTTTTTAGTCTTCGCTTGACGTTGCTTGACACAAATTTTTAAGTAATTTGACAGCTTTGAGGTTAAGTTTACCGTTGACATTTTACTACCTGTCAAAAATGACAAGTCAAATTGTCAAAATTTAAATAGATACATACAAAATTCTATATTTAAAAATTTATTTTTGATGTTATCTATATTCTATACATTCGTCACATACTCTCTACATTACAATTATATCTATCTGTACAAATATTCCTTATTTATCTATCTATGTATAACCTAAAATTATAAACAACTTGCTAATTTTTTCTGAGCGTTTTTCGTTAACATTAACACATCATTTTTCATGGATTGTGCTGTTAATCGTTTAAGTAACTGAACTCTTAGTGATTGTGTGTTTTTGGCTTTCTTCATAAATGTCCGCTTCCTAATTCGCATTTTGCAACACCGTTCCGCAACATGTGCCTTATCTCCCGTGTCGCTACATTTGGGACAACCGTCTCGTTTCAGTTTGGGACATTCCACGCTTCCCTCCAATGTGTACATGTAATGCGTTTGATAAACAGCTAGAGGTTCCTTGGTATCAAAACAATACGAACAGAACTTCATATCTTCATGGGAATCCCATTCCAATTCTACACCAACAAAAATATTATTAAAATAAACATAAACATTACATTTTTAAAGAAATAAAATTAAAATTATAACTTACCATCATCCATATCCATGTCCATGTAATCTTGACAATCTGGCACTAATATATCGCACATAATCTTGCAACTATGCTTGCAATTCCCCGATTAAGATCTGATTGTGGTCGATTGTTTACAAAGCTATCCAAATGTAAGTAAGTGACAATAATTCGTAGTGAACTCCACAACGGTGGAGGGGATGATCGCTAAATAACGGATTAACGTAATTATTTGTAAGGGATTAATGCTTGAAGTATGCAAAACCTTCAAAAACTAGTTTACAAGTAAATATTTAATCTGGTATTTTGATTTTGGGTTTTATTGTGGTTAGTTCCAAGAAAATTGGAATAAACGTGGTGTTGCTTGTATGGAGTGGTGATTTTGTGTGTTCACCACGTTTTCATCATGTTATGACACATTGATAAACATTATTATCATAACGGCGATATTTATATTTTGTTTGTGTTGCTTGGAGCCACTTGGAGAGAGACAACGTTGCATTACGTGAGGATGTTATAAGTAATTTAATTAAAAACAAATGATATCTCGTTTTTACAATCAGGATATCTTGATGGACAACAATAAGAAATCAGTGACAGGAAAACAACAACTAAAAACTGTTTAAAAAAATTTTAGGTTAATTTTTAAGAAACATAACCTAAATTTTGAGGTTATTGTCATTTTAACGCGTTTTTCTTGATTTTAACGCTCTTACCTTCAAATATTTAGTTGTTATTCATTCTAATTCTTACCTTAAGCTTTAATAATTAAAATTTCTTGCAATTAACAAAACTTTGATGATACTTAACAGTGTTTTGTTTTTAGTAGAAATAATGCGTGATATTATTAAGGACAAATAATCAGTTATTACAAATTACAATAATTCATTAAGATTAAGTAAATTTATTAACTATCTTCACTTCTTCTTCTCATCTTTTTTGGTGCTATCCTTCTCCTTGTCCTTATCTTTTTCCTTTTCCTTCTCCTTGTCCTTATCCTTTGAATCTTTCTTGTCATCTTTCTTCACCTCCTCTGCATCTTTATTTGTCAGTTTGTTGTTAATCAAATTATGCAAAGCAACAATAGATCTGACCATAGCAGCTAAATAAACAACTAGCATCTGGTCGTTGTTTTTAACATGGAAAGCCTTATTAAAGTTTTCTTGGTTAATGTCAGGCAACAAATTAAAAATATCTTGAAGCTGGTATACAATCTGATGATTAATTGGCATTTTCTCATCTCTTACTTGACATAAATAGTCCTTAATCTCAGCCAATTGTAAATGAAGACCTTTTAACCCAAGAAGTTGATTGGTAATTCTTTGTGAAAGTGTCCCAACAGTTGTATCCTTAATATCCCTCAATAAATGTTCAACACCAACTTCTTCAGCTTCCTCAGCTCCAATTTCACTTGGAACATGCTCAAATGTTTTAGATGTTGGTGAACCATCATCATGAACTTCTTCCACAGCTTGGTATGCTTCAGTTGGGAGACCTAAATCTTTAGGTTTGGCATCAATGATAACCAAAACAGAGTTGGGACAATATCTTCGGATCAATTCATTGATTGCTATATCATTTTGGTGGAGTTTTGGACCAGTGTGGTACCATCCTACAACTTTCTCACGAGCATTTACCTTCTTGAACATACCATACATATTTTCTAAGTAGTCATGGTCAAGGAACCAGACTGATTTATCTTTATCATCTTCATCAAAAGGAACTAAACATACATTTTATTTTTATTAGTGAGTGTTTAGAGTTGTATTTATTATTAACTTACTTGCAAAACTGTTAGAAACATCCAGCACTCCTTTAGCTCTGGAGCAGCCTAGTAAAACGCCAACAACTCGTTTTTGGTTGCCGATTTTGCCCATACGGTTAAAATGATCAACTACGCTGAGCAGGACCAGTGGATGAACCACTACTTTGCTAATTGTTACCTCCTGGCTAGGCATTTTAGCGATTATTTAAAGAATTAACTACGAATTATTAATCTTTTCGGTGCCAGGCAGTCACAAATCTGAGGTTAGCACGATGACAAACAAACTTTTTCTGAGACTGCGACTGCGCGTACTGCGCTTGCGCTATGAAACATAAAAAATGGCCATTTCACGATTTTCAAATTTGACATCGCAAGACCTTGACAAATTCAAAACAGTAACCTCACTTTCAACAACGTGTAATAATTGGTAATAATGTAATCAAAATATTTTCTATACTTTTTGGAAGCTCTAACAAATTGTGTTTTAGATTTTTAAATATAATGGAAGAAAGACAACGTGCTAAGTTGTCCAAAGGACTTTTGGATATGAAATTCATGAAGAAAACGAAGGAAAGTTTAGAAAAAGAAGCTGATGATGCAGTTGGGACAGCATTATATTCACACGAAGTGACTGAAAGTATGAAGAAAAAGGGTGAATTGATATTTATGGAGACTAGTATGATGAATTGTAAAAATTTTATGGAAGGTCGCTTTTCATTTGGTGGTATGAATCCGGAAATTGAGAGATATATGCAGGCAGAATATAATAAAAAAATGGAAGAAATTGAAAAAGCTAAAGAAAAGGATGTTACGGATGCTGATATGGCCAAACAATCTGCTTTGTCACATAATATAGGGAAAAGATTTAAAAGTAAAAATCAGAAAAAGTTTATGAAGCCTGAACCAATGTCATAGGTTAGTTTTGTAAATTGACAGCAAAAAATTATAGGTTAATTTAATGTATTTATTAAATTGTTAAGAAAAGTATGAAAATAAATGAAACAAACAAGTATTTGTTTAGTTATTAGGAAAACAAGTGACTAATTTGTTTATATCGAATATACCCGTCTGAGTTTGCGCAATACGCATTGTCACCAAACAATAAAACAAAACAAAAGCAAGTAGGAATAACTTCCTTTACACATTCCGAGTACATAACCAACAAATTTCTTATTACTTTATGTATTTGTTTATGTCTCAAACTAATAACCTTGCTATTGAAAGTTCAGCTTCAATGTCAAATCTAATTTCCGCATTTGAAATCCTAAACAAAAAAATGTATTGACATTTATTGCTGCGTAATTTAAGCAAAAAACACAACGTTCAAATACGTGTATCCTTAGAGGTAAATTGCAACAATAGTAAACAAAATAATTAAGCATTTGAATGTCAAGTGATGTCAAGCAACAAATAGCAACTCGTTGCTCGTCGTTAGTTCTTCGTCAACTTCCGGCATCGCCACCCCCGCATGTGGCGCTGCTGTATCTATTTTTAAAATCAATAACAGCCGGCGCCGCCGACGGCAACCGTCACTCTACAATCTAACTTTGGCACACACCGCAAGACCAAACACCAAACAAAAATTCACTAAAATCAAAACCGCGTTCTATCCAAGCGACCTTCACGAGCATCACAAAAATCCGCCTCGGTCGCGTGCCGTAGTATTGCGTCGAGCTGTCGTGCAACTCGTGACTCCGCCTTTTATCGCTGCGTGCTTCAATCTAGGAGGTACGTATCATATTTAGTGCATTAAATTTTCTTGAAAATCTTCAGATTTCCAAGGATATATTCAACCTAATTCAATCCACGACGACTTCCCGTGACCAGTGTATTACATCAAGCACTTTGAACTATTTTTGCGCGTTGCAATCACTCTGATTGACGTCGTAGAAGCGATTTGTCGTGAACCGTCTCGTAAGGTTATGTAAACTGTTCGCTGGGGCACTTTGAAATAGCTCGTGCACAACGCGCCGCCGTGCATTTGCCACAGCAATACAGCCTGAACAAGAACACAACACTCATTTTTACAAACAAAATCATTTGTTTTATTCCGTGATTTCCTACCAATTCGTGACAATAACGCGATCAAGTTTTGTACGCACTTCCGTGTTACATTCATGCGTTGGTGGATTTGTGGATAGTGTTGTACTCATCTTGTTCTTGTTTATTTTAGGGGCTGATTTCATTGGAGGATGAAAGTTACTCAAGCCACTAGATTTGCTTTGCGCCTCACAGTTGCACAGGTAAGTTTTTATTTTAATTTAATTCTAAGATTTCTAATTGTATGACAGACAAGTGCAATTTAAAACTTTCTCTTCGCTCAAAATTAGTCATAATATGATAATATTTATCATTATTAGTACATTTGTTAGTTATTGTAACAGACATTAACATATAATGTTTACTAACTTTTGTCAAGTGTAATGTTGTTACTTATCATGCAATGCACATTGATAAGCGTTTTTACAAATGCAAACAATTTTTACCTAAGTGCAGTGTTTATTTATATTTTACCAATTACTAAAGGGTTCAAATCAGTAACGCAGATAAAGCTGGTAAAAGTTACATGAATTAGAAAATTTTGAGGTTAGAATTTTAGGTATACTACCCAAAATACACCAAATTTAAGAATTATAATAAAGAAAAAATAGTTTTATAGAATTTCCTAATAAATTTCCACATCAAAATATAAAATATTGTAGTTAGACATCATTATATAAGCAAAAACTTTAAAAATACCACAATACGAATAAAAAATGTTTTATTACAAATGAAATTATATACTCTTAGGTAATCTTGAATGCGTAAGGTGAATAATAATGTTGTTTGGCAAGGACATGGTTCCTTTTCATTTAAGTTTAGGCTTAGCTTCTTAAAGTTTAACTATTTTTATCCTTTATAGCTATTTATGTCTGAGTTTTGGCACCAATTCACTTTTTTTTTTTAATTTCTTGTCTAGTTCATAACATGTTTTCTGTCAATGATGTCTTTTCTTCTTTATGAAGACGTTTCGCGCTGATTAATACTTTGTTGTGTTCTTATTAACATTCTTTATTAATGGAAAGAGAATGTTAATGGAATTCTTGTGTATACCCGTAATTATGATACTATATATTATCTACTGCGTCAATTTTACTAGAATAATACGTAAGGAATGATAAGATATGAATAACTTACGGTCTATTGTTCTGCTACTCGTCATTTTCTTATCTTTAAAATAAATCTCGGAAGCAGTAAGTAACAATGAGATTATTTCATTGTTTAATAATGGAAATTCATTACAATTGATAGTGTAATATTCATTCAATTAAAGGAAACTATTTGAGGTTATATGATTTTTTTTGTTCAAAACGCAATTTTTGGTTGTTCTGGTTGATGAAACCACCAAATATAGCGTTTTATTAATATAATACTTGTGTACTTGCTTGTAAAAGTCATTTATATGTTGGCACGACATTGTTTTCAAAAAATGCGTAAACAAATTTATTATTTGGCTCAAGTGCATCAGAAATGACGCAGTATTTTCGTAAAATAATCATAAATGAGTAAACCAAAGCGTAAATTCATTAATTAAAGCTATAACTTCAAAAAAACGTTAATGATAATAATAAAGTACCAATTAAATTTGTTGGTCTATCATAAACAAACAAATGTCTGACTCACGTGCTGCACTCGTGCTGTTATTGGCAGTTGTACGAGTAATCTAAACGCCATTTAATTATAGATGTTCTTATCTGGTGAATTTCGTTATATACGCAATTTTAATTTGCTATGCAAACTAAGCAATTTAATTTGTTTTGTTTATATTATTAATTGACACTGAACGAATGAACTTTAACTTTAATCAACGTTAGACTAATTTTGTTTTTCTTATTTTCCAGAATGTGCCGACTGCATCGCGTCAATCGGACAAGCTAGTCTTCCCGACGGCTTTCTTGTTAGCTGGGATTGGAGTCGGCGTTTCGTCCTTCAGTCTGAAGCAGTTGCTAGCGCGGCCGAGGAATCGCTAGGAAATGAAGACGCGTAACCGCTAATACGATGGCTATAGCATAACTAGCTCCTTAAATGCCGCAAACTTATTTGTACTCGCGTGTAATTCAATGTATCCACGTTTAACAACTGTTTATTGTCATACTATACACTTTATTTACTGCATTCTCGCGTAATTAATGTTTATGAATCTGTAATATGTTGATCTGGTATAGTTGCATTTTGATGATTTGATGCAAGAATGGAAGACATGTATTCTATTCGACGATTTAAGAGGTATATTTGTAAATTTATATTTACATGTCTGATAATTGATGCATAATATTGCCACGATGAGAAATTGAACTGATTAGAGTGTGTTGAAGGTATTTAAGTAGCGTAAGTGCTGTAGTAGTAAATTATATTAGCGAAATTATATATTTACAATGAATTGATGTGTTTTTGTGTTTTGTTTCCGTATTTCAGGTTAAAAGCATTGACTGTCAGGTAGGCAACCCAAATGACAGCGCAAAAACTGGTTACAAAGATATCTTTAAACAAAAGGCATTAAATTATATTCTAAAACGATAATATTGTATTATTTTTAACGTTCTAGAAGTGTACAGAGCACTTTTTTGTTAATACTTCTAATTTAAATTTTAGTTGAACTGCATAGTGTGAATTTTATTTACGCCTGTAAAGTAGGCAACACACGTAACATCAATAATTTATATTGTTTATTCCAAAAATAAACTATATAACTATCAATAACTATATAAACTATATATATAAAAAGAATCAAAACCCACATATATAATAAAACATTTTATTTAAATTAGCATTTACATTTTTTTGAATTTTTCTTTAAAATTTAATTTGTTCGTCGGCAAACGCCATAAAAGCAAATAAAATCAATTTAAAAGCTTACTACAATAATAGTTTTTACATTTTAGTAACTAAAAAGTAGATTATAATTTTATTAATAAATTATTTCACTGACGTTAACGCATATTTACCTATTACTCATTGGTAAAAGTAAAATACAGCGGCAATTAAAATCGAAAGCCAGCAATCAAGGTAAATTTACATGCAGATTTTCTCTCGTTAAATAATGCAATTGACCCATAACGAATATAACAACACTCGCCGCAGTTAGCAGAAGTAAAAGGTAACGAGCGTTGATTGGTACGCCGAACAGTTTGGCACGGAATTGTAGACTAGACGAAAATAACAAAATCGAATCCAATTTGTTACCAGGCGTTGTTTGGTGCACAAACGGCCTGGTACGCACTTCATGGCCCACGGTTCTAATTGATTCACAAGCACTTGTTAACCTTGATGCCTAAAACAATCGACAACAAAAATAATGAAAATAATAATTGACAGATATCTGTAAATATGTTTGCCTATATTACACTAAAGTTTACATACCGCAATAAAAGGTGCAATTCCAATAAGAAACCATAAAACAATGTTTAATAAACTAATTCCATAAATGGGAAAAGTATCAGTGTCTACTTGATCAAAATTTAATAACCACAAAAATCCAGAAACTGCAAACGTCATGTTTGTCATTGTAAAAATACACACAGATGGCGCTAGCTGGTAGTTGAAATATTTCAGTAATTTCTTAAATTCCCCAATGTCCTACAATGTATTCTTAGTTAATTATTAATTCTAATAACTAATAATTTATATGGTATTTTTATACCTTCATCCATTCAACAGGGTGCATAGAATGCTGTAAAATCTTCGCTCTCAAAAACTGCAAGTACGAAGTGAGTAATTGCGCTTGAAGGCAATAATTACTGATAACAGTCGCTTGAATCACATCATGCCACAACGTGCACGCAATTAGGAAGATCTTCAGACACATTAAACAATACTCTGGTTCTTTCTCCAACCACCGGAATTGAATCGACGCTTCCGCCATCATGATATTGATACAAACAAAAGACAGCATCATCCAGATCAGACTGATTGTTACAAAAAACCATAGCATTTTAACCAAACGTTTTTGACTCATGAATCCATCGGATAAATTTGACAACGCCAAGAATACTCGTTCCATTAAACTGGGCAGTTGGTCATCATCTGAAGATCGAAACGTTGATAACGCGTGGATGTATCCCAATAAATGTAAACCATGCGGGATTATATAACTAAAAAGCAGCGAGCCATGACAAATGCGATCAAATACCAGATCGGGAAGTGTGGTATTATCAGCTTCGTGCGTTTTGTTCGAGAAGTTTCTCATGCCGAAACCACGATCTCGTCGAAAACAGGACATATATTGTAAGATATAACCGATGAGCATGAAAAATACTACTTGGCAAGTATAGTAGTAACTGAAGAATTCAATGCACGGTTGATTTTCATGCGTTGATAGAGGGCGTAGCCCGACAATGCACAATAAACGTAGATATGGTTTTAGGATTTTACTTTTGCAGTAGTTTAGGACTGCTGTGACGCTGTAATGAGATGGGGTGTCGTGGATTGTTATTTCTGTTACGTCCCCACCCTAGAAATAAATCAAAACCTTGGTAATTATTACTTATTTTTAATATTTAATGTACTTACCGAATAACTCAACGAAACAGGCTGGTCTGCATCTGAATTTTTGGTGCGTGCTTGAGCAAAATCCATTTTTATTGAATAACTTCACAAATGTTTAATAAAACAAACGAATCGGCATTGGATTTTATCACAATTGTTTTGATTCTAACCTCAAAAACCTACAAATCACTTAGAATTAATACCAAAACCAATTATTAACACAAACATGTCAGGAAATAATAAAATACACTTACGTATCAATTAAAACAGACCACAACAGTTGAGTATTCACGTTGTTTTCAGGAATTGCATCTTACGTGCGTTGTTGTTTCCTACGACACTGCACCGAATCGTTTCTTCGTCCTGAATCGCGATAATTCCAGATAACCCAGCACAGATGTTGATGCCAACGAACGTAAATAACATTAAACTTCCCCAAAATGAACTAAACAAAGAACTAAAACAAGTTGTTGTTTATTGTCAGTCATTTATAATGAAATGCAGTCGTAATTCAGTTGCTATGTAAGTACAACTGATCGGTCTGTCTGTTTATCTTTTTTCGCCGTGTGATTATTTATTAAAGGTCGCTATATGCAGTTTAACGCATAATAAACCAGAGAGTATCAATTATGAGTTAATTTAGATTAGAATTTCTACCGATTATTAACGTATTTGATGTGTTTTTAGTAATTAACTTTATTTAAAATTATATTTAATTTGAAATTAACGGACTTATCAGTAGTGTTGGTTGCCTATAATGCGAGTAGAAGTTTGGCGTTATGCTATTGGTCCGTTTGGTGACTGACGTCACGCTGATTGTAGTGCGCCTGCGTTGTAAGCAACGCGACGCCAGGACGCGTACAGTGCCAGCCACAGCCAACTTCGACTCATTCTCCTGATTCATCCCGCCAGTTTCGGTAGCTCACAACTTAACAAAGTTTATCAAAGAATTATCAAACGTAAGTACTTTTTAGATATTATTATTATTAATATTAACACAGGATAAATACTAGGGTTTGATTACATAAGCATAGTTAATTATAGGCTTATAACGTTTTGTTAAAAATGGCGATCGCAGTTAATATTTCGGCAACTTTGCACGATGCGGATAAGATTGGTCGAACGGTGCAATTGTCCGCCATTGGAAATGTAACGAACAAGAAGGCTCTTCGAGGTTTAAGGGCTCATTGCCTCAACACTACCGTTGGTTGGTGAGTAAAAGTCACTCACTCGCTTTATTATAATGTCGATTAAATCTTTTTTTAATTTAATTTGTAGTAATGAGCTTGATGGGATGTTGAGTTTAAACGACGGGTTGAGCTTACCTCAGGTTTCGTATTTAATTGGTTTGGCGGTCGCGAATTTATTGCAAGTCGAAATGTTAATCAGAGTTATGGATAAATGTAATGATGAATGGTATGTACTTTATAATTTTATTGCATTTATTAATATTTTTCGTGCCGGAGTTTTTAATTCTGTTTTGTTAAGGTATCAATATGAACGGAGGAACAAACAACAAAAACAAAACAAAATTAAGAGTACTAGGAAAGTTGTTACTGCCACAGATGAAAATATTTTAGATTTAGCTAAGAGAGATATTGAAATTCCTGATATTCCTTGGCCTACAGAGCTTCCGGACAATCGACATTGTACTATGACAGAGGAACCAACGGCACTACCAGCACCAAAAGATGTAGATGAGGTATATAAACTAATAAATTTTAAACAAAACATACCAAACAAAATAATATATATTTATTGATTAGGAGTATTTTGGGTTTGGGGATGAATTTGACATCGCACAACCTGCGGAATTACCAGCAATGCTTCCTGATATAGATCTACCACTAGAAGAACCAGTGTTACCACTAGATAAACCTGTATTACCACCTGATGAAATTCCACCCCAACCCGAAGATGCATTCCTTGCTGAACCACTTAATCCAATGGACGAAACCAACGCCGTTGCAGATCAAAATCTTCAATTCCCACCTCAAAGAAATCATATCGTACCACGTAGAACAACAGGTGTATTACTACCCAGAATTAGACAACATAAACCTAAAAGGGAAAAAGAAGCACCAGAAACTAGCTTTTATAACGATTATCATGAAATTGTAGCGTTGGAGCAAGCCGAAGAAGAAGAGCCAGAATTTCCTGCATTTATTTGTGTAATTTATCCTTTAATCCAAACAGATGAACTGCAACTTGATGAGGTTGAAGGTGTTCATCCAATTGAAGAAGAACCATCGGTTCAAAGAGGACGAACATTCATGGATGATCAAGAAATTCAAAGGTTGCCTTCACCGAAATTAGCGCAATCACCAGTTCCAGTTCCGTTATCAATTGTTGATACAACCATTGCAGCTCAAACCATTTTACCTTTACAATTACCCGCAGGGGATGCTGGTGACACCACTCTGGGATTTATTGAAGAAATTCATCATGAACTACCGAGAACATCACCGATATCATCTCTAGGTTCAGATACAAGTTATGGCGATATCCTTCATGAAAGGTAAGTTAAAGTTAAAACATTGTTACTAAACACGCAAATTAATAATTGTGCACACCTAGGTTAAGACATATTTATGAAATAAGTCAATCCCATCCAAGTATGTCTTTAACCATTAAAGATATAACTCCAATACCTCATAACCGGATAAATATTACTGCAACTTTTATGTTACTTGG
Source organism: Atheta pasadenae (assembly GCA_030264155.1). Lineage (NCBI taxonomy): Eukaryota > Metazoa > Arthropoda > Insecta > Coleoptera > Staphylinidae > Atheta > Atheta pasadenae. Next base: position 26,367 of record JARJDS010026391.1, on the reverse strand, counting down.
AGGTAAGACAATCATTTTTAATCTTTATTTAAATATGAAGCTACTTTTAATTTTTTGGGGTAATGGGCAAGGGCATGGTTTGGGTAAATTTTAATTATTTTCAGTTTTAATCATTCTGCGCATGCGTAAATTGCTTTAAAAGTAGCTTCATGTACATATAACTAATTTAAAATAACTGCATGATGCATAACTAAAATTGAACGTGTGCATTGATCCCTTGTAGAGTTCCATCGAAAAAAAGTTTTGATGGTTTCTTCGAATGCAAAGGGTTACCTAACAACAATAACGTTTTTATAGAAAATAATTGGGTTACTAGTCCGTTAACTGGGAGTGCAATTTGATTAACATTTGTTTCTATATTTAATTTTTAACATTTTATTTATTAATATTTTTATCAATAATTATTTACCTCCTAAACATAGGCTTTTTACTTCGCATACCGAAAGTAGGTCGCATTAATTGTTTCCTTTCATCCCGATGTCTTTTATTTTTTTCCTCAATATTCCTATCTCGTTTCCGTTTCCCAGTTGAGAACGTCATTTCCCTGTTACCAATACTTCCCATCATGCGTACATTACTAATTTCGGTAGTTAATCTTTCACCTAATGATGATTTATTTGCTTTCCGCTTCATATGTTGCACACCCTTAAATTCTTCACCCTGCCTCAACTCAAACATTTTGGGTTGGCGTGATTCTTCATAATCTTTCTGGCGTTTCTCACGCTGGATAAGTTTGTGTTGTTTTTTAACTTCCTTAGTCCAAGCTTGGTCATCATCTGAACTATCTTGATCATCGTCGTCATCATCCACATCGTCAAACTCATCACTATCTTCATCCGAACTGTTTTTACCTTCTAACTCATCATCTACAGCTTCGAACTCACCGTTTAATATCTTCTTCTCCAATTCTTTCTTTTTATTTTTATCCAGGCGAGTTAGAACTGGATTTAGCATTCTGTATTCTTCTGTGTTTGTATCAACTTGGAAGTCTGGGTTAACGAATAGACCCTTGAAGCGATCGTCTTGTAATAAATTACTTGTTGATTTGTTCTTTTTCTTTGGATCCATTTGCGCGTCCATTAATTTAAGAGCTAAATCTTTATTAACTTGAGGAAGTTTGTTAACTTGTACACGATTAACGCGATCTTTATCAATAATTTCACGGACTTTCTTTTTGCGATATTCTTCAAACTCGAACGGATTTGCGACTGATTTCGCTTTTTTGTACAGACGAATATCAACAAAGTACCCATGCATGTAAGCACGTAACAGATTCGAACCTATCAAATGATCTAAACCTAGATTTTCCAACTCCGTTTTTGTAATAAATTTGTAATCATCATAAACAATTTCGGTGTTGGTTTCTTCCAATTCTTCGGTGAGTGAGTCCAAAAATGATGCCCATTTCGGTGCTGGTCCTAGACTAGGAATATAGTGCGTTTGGATTTTGGTGTTTTCATTTGCAATAAACATCAGACCAGTACCAGGTACAACACAAAGATTGTTGTAGTCCGAAGATCCCTCAACTGATGTAAATAATTTTCCCTACAAAATTTTTTTTTAATGAAATTCCAATTAAAAATTATTGTAATTGACTTACATTGTTTTTATCCCAAATTTTAACCACACTTTTATCCATAGAATAAACTAAATCTTGCTTTGAATGAAACTCAACATCTTTAATAGGAAAGCCATACATATGATCTTTGACATAAACTGGTTTATTTGATCTTATATCATATAACAAAACTTGTCCAGTTGCAGTACCAACAGCCATTTGCAACCCACCACAAAATGTTAAAGCTGTTACTGAAGGAACACTTTCAAGTTGTTTGTTTTCTGTTACACAACTAAATCCACAATCAAGTGTTCCTACTATACTTTTTGTTCTTGGATCCCAAGCCTCAACTTTACCTTCTTGTGTTCCACAAACTATAAGTTGGTTTTGAGGATTTATTGCTAGACGATTCATAGCAGATGCTGTGCTTGTAAATGGTGTCAAAAACTGTCCTCGCTCTAAGTTTAATCTGTAAATGTCTGAAGAATTTCCACAAACTATTAAATCACAAGTTGCATAATGGTATTTAAGGTCACGACCGAACTTCGGGATGCGAAGGCGGTAATAACGTCCTGCTGATGAATGAAACTCAATGTATCTATCACATTGCAGAAAAGCCAACTAAAAACATTTTTTGCTTTAGAAATTTGAAAACATTATTTTTTTAGTAAATATACCTTGCTATAATCATCACTTAATATTTCAAATGCAACAGCATCAGAATCATAACACCTTTCAAATTTTAAGGATAAGTTATTAACATCAAAACATTTAACTCTGGGTTTGTAAGTTCCTGTAGCAATGATATACTGTCCATCTTTTGATACTTTTACATTAGTGCTAAGTCCTGGCATGTCAAAATCTTGTATTAGCTCGATACGTCGTCGAATATCGATATTTTTCTTAAGTAAAGCACGACGTTTACGTTCGGAAAGCCACTATAATTAAAATAAACAATTTTTGAATTTTAGAAAACAAAATTTTTTACTTTGTATACAATTTGAATGGACGTACCTCAGGGAGGGACTTTCCTGCACTAAGATTGTAAATCTTAACATTATTAGGGTCGGAAACTTGCATTTTTACAAATTATAAATTATAAATATGAACTATTTAAAACAAAACTTTTTATTTATAACACATGGTTTATGTATGGTTATGTTTGGGATTTAAATGTCAGCGCCATGTGCTGTCAGTTACTGTCAAAAACTGGTTATTAAAGGTAGGGAGGAAAGTCACTGTTTTGTTTAGTAACTAAAAGTTTAAAATTTATTTTTATCTTCATTGAAGTTACTTATTATTATTGTTATTAATTATTAGGAATTAAATAAGTAAATATTTTTATTACGTTGGTTTATAGTTTGTTAAATAATTTTGTTTTCAATTTTAAAGATTTAGTTTACTAAACAGCAGTTGGTAGCACTGCGCGCATCGCCTAGTGAAAGTCGACTTGGGACCTCGTTGAGTTGGTAACTTCCTTTTCTCTCTTTAGTTCATTTCAGGCAAAATGGGTAAGTGCTCTGGCGTTGGATTTTATCAAAATCTGCAAACATCCATTAACTGGATAGTTAAATAGTGAAACTGAGAACTAAATCGATTCGTGTGGATTATTATAAATCAAGATCAGTGCTGATTTTTGTGTATTTCATTCATTTTGTGGTATGACGTTCAAAACATTTTCATTTCTTGTGTCACGATGTTTTGGCTTGGTTATATTTGTATATGATGAGAAAGTAGTTATTGTGTCCGACTTTATGTGCTGAAGACATAAACTATATTCCACAGCGCTCTGATACAAATTTATAATAATACACGATTGTTTTGGTTTGTTTGTAAGTAAGTATACATACTAATACATAATGGCGAATTTTAGGTATCAGCCGGGATCACTGGCATAAAAGGCGCGCCACCGGAGGCAAGAGGAAGCCTCTCCGCAAGAAGAGGAAGTTTGAGTTAGGCCGCCCAGCCGCCAACACCAAACTTGGTCCACAGAGAGTACATCATGTACGTACCCGCGGTGGCAACACCAAGTACCGTGCTCTGCGTTTGGACACCGGCAATTTTGCCTGGGGATCAGAAGGTACCGCTCGCAAGACCCGTATTATCGACGTCGTCTACAACGCGAGTAATAATGAATTGGTTCGTACCAAGACTTTGGTAAAGAACGCTATTGTTGTGATTGATGCCACACCATTCAGACAATGGTATGAAGGCCATTACATTACTCCCTTGGGCCGTAAGAAGGGTGCTAAGCTGGTAAGTTCATAAGATTTTGTAATATAAAAGTTTTATTAAGTTTAAAGTTGGAATCATGATGAAACAAACTCAAGCTAGGTCAAAATAGTAGGTAATTCGTTTTGAGGAACCTCTTGTCCTATGACTTGCTTGTCATAGTTACTTTGATCACTAAGAATTATTTTTAATAATTGTTATATTTAATGATGAAAAAAATTGCGTGTCATATGAAATTTTATTTTATTAAAAATAATGTTTTCAAAAACTTGCTAAAACTGATTTTTATTAAAATTCTACAAAATTTTATAGTACTATATAAATTTATTGTAAAAATTTGTTTGCAGACTGAAGCTGAAGAAGCTCTTCTTAACAAGAAGCGTAGCAAGAAGGTAACGAAAAAATATGAAACCAGACAGCGCACCGCTAAAGTTGAACCAGCTATTGAAGAACAATTCACAACTGGTCGTCTCTTGGGTAAGTTTTAATTATTTATTATATTTTTTAAACCATCGAAAATAAATAAACTCAATACAAACATGTAGATTTTATCCTTAAAAAATTCAAATGATGAAAAAACTAAAGCGAGGCCATACTCGTAGGTGATTCGTTTTGAAGACCCTCTTGGTCCTATGATCTGCTTGTCATAGTTACTCTGATTATTAAAAACATATTTAATCAACGTTAGATGAACTACATTAAAATTACGTTCGGTATTAATTAATAGTATGAATAATAACGTATATTTGTGGACTTTACTTTACTATTTTTTTCTTTACAGCGTGTTTGGCGTCCCGACCGGGTCAATGCGGTAGAGCCGACGGATACGTCCTAGAGGGCAAAGAACTCGAGTTCTACATGAGGAAGATCAAGTCGAAGAAAGCCAAGTAAGAAGGGAGTTTTTGATTAAGTAAAAAACAACAGAAAACTTGATGGTGTAAATAAATGTGTTGGCACCTCTAATTTATAACTGGGAAATGTTATTTTACACACATTTCCTTGTGTACATTTTGTAATTTCCATTCCTGTCATCAATAAGTCCTAATTATTTGTTTTTGTTACAATACTTACTCAAAACTTAAGTATTAGGGGCAATGCCTTCTTTATTTTTAATTTTTTAAGGTTAATATTAATAAAATGATTATACCGAAAAGATTTGTTACAATATTAAGTATTACATTAATTATTAGTTAAGTTTATAGTTTGTTTACTTAATTAAGTTAATGTTTCGTATTTCTATTTAATGTTAGATTAAAAAAAATAGTTGTTAGGAGTAGGACATGTCGGTATAATCAAAGTTTATTAGTTAAAAATAACGTTAACAAACATTTTATTTAGTTTTAAAATTGAAGACAAATATGGTTATTTTAAGCGGTAATTTTTAAGGAGTTAAGAAATAGTATAAGTTTTTAAAATTTGACATTGTAAACTACGCAGGTTATGTTTTGAAAATAACTGATAACAAGAAACGCATGCGCGCGCAGTAATTCTTCGCTGCGCGCCAGAATCGTTTGTATTCTGTCAATGTCAAAAGATAAGCGAGCGGTGTACCGGCATTCGCTTTGGGAGGTTGGCAGCGCGCGGCAATTGTGTAAACTGTTGTAAACACTCTAAACTTCCTCGATCCTCGGCGGTATCGCGGTCGCTGCTTGCGCGCTCGAGTGTTGTCTGCCAGAAACAGAGCGCGCAAGTATCCAGTAGCGAGGCTTGGCGGCTAGCGGCAAGGGAGCTCTCTTCAAATATCGATTATTTTCTAATGTGCGTAAAGACGTCGTCGCGACCTGCGTGTGTGTTTGCGGCGCGTGCCAGTGTGTGAGCGCCCCCGTGCGCGCGTACTAGTTGATAGCTCAGCGACTCGCTCCAGTATTGTCGGAGCGCATCGCTGATACGGATCGACGGGGTTTGCACCTCCGAGCGCCACACTGCACACACATAACCTGACGGCCGACGGCGGCTTGGTGGCCGACAGTGGTTGTTTTTAACGCGAACGAACGAACGTGTTTGAAAAAGTGGTTGCGCGAATCGCGACGAGTAAAATAAACAAACAAAACAAATGAAGATTAGCGGTGACATTGGGGGATCAATTCAGTGAACACATTCTAATTGGCCAACAACATGTAAGTATTTTGTGGTTTTATTGTTGATGGTTTTGTGGAATGTTGAATTGCGTCGAATGCATAATATCCGGTGTCAAATTACGCCGGTGCCGAATCAGCGTTTTGCTGGTTCTACTGCTAATGTTTTGCAGTGCAAATGTGGTGTATTGAAACTAAAAATGTTTAGTCTACAAAACTTCAAACAGAGACTACTCACTCAATAAGAAAACAAAACAATTGAACAACGCAAAAGAATAAAACAAAAAGGGGCGTGGGTTTTTCTGGAAAGTTAATTTCAAAATCTGAAGCCTTATAATCTTGTTCAGGATTTAGTTGATAACAGCGTCGGCGTCTTCCCGAAATTGCTGAAAACGATAATTAATATTCGCGTCACGTACCGTTTTGTGTGGGGCCGTGTTTTTAATCCGTCATCATAGCAAATATGTGTGGATCATTCGAGACAGCTCTGGATAAAGTTAGGGCTCGTCGTTTCATGACACTGTGTGCCGCCTCCGCCGCCAGCCGTGTCGATGTTCTGCTTCAGCTGTTCACGCAGCCCGGTCAAGGTCGACATGGGGGATGGGCTCTTTGCTTCGACCGTACGGCCGACCCGACCTCAGCGGCGGCGTTGTCGGCGGCCTACATTCATCGCGCTCACTCTCCCTTACACACACCAGCTGCCTTCATTGGTCGTGCGCGCCGCCGCCGAAATTTATATCCCTGCGTACACCGCATAAATCAAATACATGCGCCACCTCCTACTGGAGGCTGGATCGTCGTTTTCCAAATAACACTCATTGTCGTTCACTTGCAGCGACCGGCAACAATTCATCTTGTGGATATTCTCGAGTGCACGAGTACGCACTTGCGGCTTTAGCAATTCAGCAGGCGTGTGTTTCGCATAAATGTGAGGATCACATCCACATCCTGCACACAAAGCATTTGAAATTTCAACCTAAACTTTGACACCAAAATCGATCGTTTTTGTCAACACGTCTTGATGTGTCTTTCAATCGTCAATCTTACTTTAATCGACACAATCATTGTTGGTTGGTGCTTGGTTTTTTTACGAGTGTCGTCGCTAAAAAGGAATCGTTATCGGTTCGTATCAGCTGCGACTTTCTCATCACTCGAAACGGCCGAATCAATTGTTACCCTGCTTGAGAGTTTGCCCGTCTGGTAGTATTCCATTCGACTGACTGCCTTTCGGATGCTACTATTTGACTTTCTATACTTTACGTTTTTGTCTGTTCCGTATTTACTCTGTTTTGTCCTGATATGATGCACCAACACATTGCGTTTTGTGTTTACTTATTCAAGTGGACACAAAGACCAACTGAAAACACAGAAAACAAAAAACAACGTTTACTTAGTGATAATAAGTTATAATTAAATTCGTTTTTAGTGATATTGTTTATATTATTTAATCACAACATATCTAGAAGATTTCTATACATATATCAACTAATTAATTTTAATTAATTAAGTTAACCACGCCCCAAACGCGATAATAACGCGTATTTAAACTAGCGCACGCGCAATTGCCACCCACGCTTGAAATCAACAAGAATTTTTGCATTTTACGTATCTTTAATGTCACCTACTGATACTAATGATTTATTGCAGTTACTGAAAATTAATATTTCGAAATTTCTATAAGTTCTTATCAGGTATTCACGCCATGATAGTTTAAACCTTTGGTAAATATTACCACAAATATGTTTCAAATTATTTCAACATAAATATTTCATTCGTTATAGTCTTTTGTTGTTTTGTTTTGTTTTGTTTCCTATGATGCGAAACAATTATCCTCATAATTTCTATTGAGTTGAAATTGACAGCAATAACGACTTTTGATTGAAATAAATCGTACTTTTATTAACACACAACATGCCATGGAATTATTAACGAAATATTTATGTTATTTTTTGTTATCGAACACATGGTAAGTTAAACTCAGTTCAGTTGTAACTTGTCTATTGTGTATTTGTAACAATCGGAACATGAAAATGCTCATTTCAAAGTAATTTGTTTTAACGCGCGCCAACGCCGCGACGCACAGTATGCCCGATCGTGATTTAGCAGACAAAACTGGCGAAAATTGATATTTAATGTTAATATCTTTCAGAGTTAATTACGGGAAAAGTGTCGTACACTAAAGTATTATATTACCCTGTTTTTAGTTTTCTCTGTTTTATTATAATTTGAGAAATATAAAATAAAATATGATTATTTTCGAGGTTTGGATGTAACTTGTAAGCTGAGTATTATAGGCAACTTACATTGCACCAACACTGGCTACCATAGACTGGCTACCATACTGGCTACCATCTGGCTACAGTGAAATGACAAGTGACAAGTCATAGCACAAGAAACCAAATATATTATACTATAATATATTTGCAAGAAACACAACAATTATTATATAATTTTTTTTAAAAACATCTTGCAAACCGAAATCTAATGAAATATTTAAGTTCTACGAATTAATTAACCCTTAAAACAATATATTTCACTATATAATAGTGTCAGGATATTGAATAAAACAAACAACTAAATCGTCATATTGTACACTGTGCGTCGCGCCGTCACTTAACTTTCTCAAACAATTCAAAACATTTCGAAGTAAACTAAAAACAAAACTAACCACAAGAATGAATTACTTATCATTTCTAATAAGTTGTTTATTTCGAGTCAACAAAACAAGCAAAAACTCACTGAGTTGATTCAGTCAAGTTCTGCTTCGTTTATTTTGTGGATAAATATAATCAAGGGACTCATTTTACGAGTCGGTGAATGCAATTTGGTAAAACCATAGTGTGGTGTTGTTCAGTGTCAGAACTCAGTCACAAGAGTCATTTATTTATTTACATTTTAAACAGTTTGCTATCAAATTAGTTCACCAAACAATCCACGTGAGTATTACAGCGTGGTTTTGGAACTTTAATTTGTACAACACCAGATAATGATTAGTTTTGTTGGAAATATAAATGTTTCGTTTGGTTTTTAAATATGTATGCAAATTGTCGGTTGGCTGGTTGTAATTACAAGATTACACGGTGCACGAAATACGCCGAGGGTGGTGAATTTGTACCCTTTAAATAGTTAATATTATTAATGACTTTCTCGCAGAAAAGGGGAAATTAATTAAAGCCGCTATATTGTGTGACATTGTGCAAGGGAAGGGTTTGGAGCGCAGCCTGTGCGCGATTACACTGTCCTTGGTTGTGGGCTCTCTGCATTAGTCTCTCTGCTGCCGCTACTGCTACCCTCTTGTTGTAGTGTTGTACTGTTGTACATTTGTGCGCCCTGTTCTGACACGACACGCGTAGAGTGGGTGTCAAAATATTGAAATATATATGCTTCGTTGAATTATTCAACTCCACATGACGGCCGTTTTGCAAGTGTTCAAGATTGCTAGGTTATGTACTTTGTTAACACGGTAACGCGCTTCATTGTTAGCTTTCGGGTATTAATTATGTCTTTCATTAATCATTATTTTATTATTTAGTTATTTCTTTTAATATATATGTGCACAACAGTCTGACTATTTATAACAAAGTCGTTTTCTTAACTTTATATTTCCATTAGTCCTAAACGTCACCAACAGATGTAGTAGTTTGTTATATTTTCGAGATTTGTTTGACAACTGACGTGAAAAATCACTTTTTGACAATGTTATTACCTTTACTTCACAGAAAACAAATGACAAAATGCAACAAAACTTTTAGTCAAAGGTATCTTGATCATTTGTTTTTTGTCTCTGTATTTGTTGTTTTGTTTGTTTGTTTGTTTGTTATTTTTTTAATTCTTTTTTTTCTGGTTTTGCGAATATAAATGCAAATTTTATCTTCATAAAATTTTCTCCAACATGCACAAGAAACAAAAGTTTAGGTAAGGCCATTTTAGGTTATGTACATTGTACATACTCGTAATGTAATGTAATGTTTGTTTGCGTACGCTTTTAGTCGCACGTACGCCTGCATAATATCACACGATGGGCATCGTGCTCGAAGCGTTCTAAAATCTTTTGTTGTCGCACATACGCGCTGCGTTTTATACTACTGAAGCGACGAGATAACGCCGGGCGGGGGCGGTATTCGTATAAGTAGTCAAACACGGCGGGGCGACGCATGAAAATCGAGTGGAAGTTGGTTTTGTTTTGTCGGGGACAGAGTGCTTTCTGGCCAGACAACGAGACACGAAACCGTACTAAATAAATGCCATCGTTATCTCGTTTTCTTTTGCACATTGCCGTTTTGCTCCATTCCAACTACTAGCAGCTGATGGTGGTGGTGTTGGAGCGCTAGACAAAATGCAATTAAGTCGCGCGCTCGCGCGCCTATGCTATTCAATTCGTTCTTGGCGTGCGAAATGTTCAAATCGGGTTAGGGCAGGCCGCGTCTATTCTCTATTCGCTTCTTTCTACACAGCGAGCAAGAGTGGTAGAGAATTCCATTGGCTTTAGTGTCTGGTACACGTGGGTGGCCGTATCGATTTATATAAATTACGCATTTGCGAGCGCGCTTCGTATGGTGGAGGCGCCGGGCGAGATGATAATCGAAACTTAATTCGTTTGCGTAACTTCGGACGCACCGCATAAACGTATGCGATTCCCACTGGAGGCAAGCTCATATCGGGTTGGTTAAACGACGCTGCGATTTACGAAAACATCGCCGGACCCACCTAATTGCCTTAATGCGGTTGGAATTTAATAACTTTGAATTACAAATCTACCGATGCAGAAGTAACACTTGCGTTTTACATTTTTTTTGTATCTGAAAGTTAAAAAGTTAATTAAAAATTGCATGGGATATAAATAATTTCAAATAAAAAGCAATCAGTATTTTTAGGTTATGTTAATTGCTTTGTAAATTTATTTAAATGTAAACTTACCTTAAAATAGTGTCAATGTTACATTAAGCAAAGACAGATAACATAAAATCGATATATGCTGATGGTGATGCTGATGCGAGTAAAGTTGAAGTGAAGTTGACAGATGTTTCTTCGGCGTTGACCTTCCGTATCAATCAGAGCGCGCTGATTAGCATGACGGCTCAATGACGCGATCGCGGAGTGAACATGTCAAATGCGTTAGCTGACACGGACATGGCGAAGGAAACGACGCCGATCATAATGTGTTCGCTGAGGACGATAGCGTTTCGTTAATGTATGTCGTAAACGTGTGAACGATGCGAAGCGGCAAGATATTGCAGCTGATGTCGTTTATGCCCCGCCGCCGCCATAAGTTAATGGCATCCATCACAAGTATCACAACGCTGATTGACGGCGAATTTCGATTTCTTACTTCATCGTAAATATTAATCATACAACGATAAATTGAATTTAAACATTAAATACTTGCGTTGACATTTAATAGATTTGATATTTCACAACAAGAAAATAACAAAATAGAAAACAGTAGGCTTTGAAAATCAACAACGAATCCGAAATCTTTTGTTTTTCTTTTCAATGTTTACTGTGACAGTGACTTGTATTTTGTTTTGTTTCTGTGTTTGTGGTCAATATTTTAAGGTTAACTTAGTGAAAAAATGTAATTGAAAATTTTCCTTTTGCAATATCACATTTATTTTTATTACGCCTGAAATGAAAAGCCTTTCATGCGTTCGCCGCGAGAACATAATCAACTTATACGACACACGACGCGAGCAATGTGCTTTTTCACAATCAAGCAAAAACCAAAATCGATATCGAGGACTATTTACCCTCGGCGTCGACCTCGTACAAAAGAAACAGATATTTCACAAGAGCACACGTCCTCCGTGCTCGTACGACAGTAGTTTTACCCGACCAGAGATATCCATCTACTCGTCCACAACTGTACATACCACCACATTGATACCACCATAGATTTCCATTATCGCACCCGAAGTACCCAACCTAAAGCTAAATGGAAACGAAGCTGCCTGTATATACACCGCTTTCGTGCTTCTCCTCCACAACGATCGCAAGCGTGGAAAACGGCTGTTTGCTTCAACAAACACAGAACCCGGATAGTCGGATCCATACACTCAAATCGGTTCGGCGTAGATTGCAAGCAAATGTGTGAAGGAGGCCTAGTGGCCTACAAGCGTCGTGGGCGACACGCAAAGACCCATCTGGCCATCAATTTTTAACAGAGAATCGATACGATGCGATCGCAAGGGACGCGCAAAGGTTTGCTGCCACCGTGCCACAACCGCCAACGTGTTTGTATGTTTACGTGTTGAACCTGTGTGGTGGAGTACACCGACAAACACCAGAAGCCGGCAACCTTGGCCGATAATACGCAATCGTAAATAATCCATAATCGCGCGTTGCTCACAAACTCCCTATGTGCATAAAGTCACGTAATTATAATTCCTTGATCAAATATAGTTTGGAACAATGTACCTATGTGATGTTTGCGCGCACGCCGTAAAGTAATCATGTTTATTCTGTGAGATGGGAATTTTCCTGCAAATCCACACAAACAAAAGCAAACAAAAATTTTGAGGTTAAAAATTGAATCTGCGAAAATCATTTTATTTAATTATAAAATTATAGGTAAAGCGTTAATTATAAATTTCAAAGTTTGTGCAAACACGACGTAGTGCTAGAATCCAGAGTGATTGTATACAAATTAGTTACGCTGATAATACTTTGGGGAGAGTAAACAGTAGTTATAACTTGCAGCGATAACAGTTTGTAACAATTGTTTCAAACTCGCTGGCGACGTTGTAAAACCCGATGTTGTTTTATAGCGAAATTATTCCCACAAGGAAATAACATTCTAGTTTATGATGGGTTTTCTAGTTTTGTTTACTCCACGCTCGTTTTTTACCTGGAAAATGTTTGAGGTTACGTTATGACCCAAAAGTTCCTAAAAATGGATTTTCTTTGTAAAACTGCTACAAACACACGAAAACACAAACACTGGGGGTGGTTGCTTGGGGACGGCTTTATATTTTGGTTAGACTTAAACCCCACAAATCTACACAAATCCAAAAGGTAAACTTATGTATATGCTTTAAGGCTTTTCTTTGCTTTTTTTCTCTATTTTTCTTATTTTGGGTAAAAAAAATGATTTTGGGGTAAATTACATCCATGGTAAAACCGTAATTAATTATTTATTAATTAATTTCACTTTAAATTCTTTTATTATTCATTTAAAAGCCTTAAATTCTAATTAAATTAAAATTTAGTGTTTTATGGGTTGCCTATGTTAAAACACTAAAATGAGTTTATTTTGTTTATTTTTATCGTTAAAAGCGAACCGTAAAGTTTTCTCAACAATAAAAATCGCATTTAAAAGCGGATAATATATAACCAGACAACACCAACCCTAATTAGTGTTCAAATTGAAGACATGAAAGCTTTTTGCAAAATTTAGCTCTGCACTTATAAAAATTTGAAGCGCGCTAATTAGATGGTCATTTTTAATTCGGATGACAACAAAAAAATCTGACTGTGACAGGGTGGTTTTTGTGCTCTAGGGCGACGAACGCTTGGTTTTTATGCGGCGCAATTTTCCACCTCTATGGACCCTTTTACTGCAACGCGACGCGAGCGTTTTCATGCCGCACATAATAAAACGCGTGTCGTCCGTTGGATGCAGAAAAACTAACAAAAACAACACGGGTTTTCTTTTGGTCCTCTTGGCGTAATGAAGAAAAAATCTTCAAGCCAGACGAGATTATTTACGAGCGTGTGTTTTATCACTGTTAGCACAAGACTAGAGCAACACTGAGCGTAGAACAAGGGTTGTCAAGCAAGGGTTACTAAACTGCAAATCCATGTTTATGAAATACGAAAATAACGTGTTGTAACTTTACCATTTTCTTTGATGTTTTGTTTTTATTGGCGTTCAAATATTTTGGTTACAAATTCCTAACATGTTTTGTTTTTGGTGTAAAAGCAATTTATTCATTTGTTTGTTATTTTTTTGTAATTTTATTTTTGTAAACACATTTCGTTTGTTTTGCAGTGTTTTATTTTAATTCATTCCGCCTCCCCGGATTATACACACTCTGAATTCAAACACCCAAACACCCTGAGGTCATTTTATCAAATCATGTCTGCTCATTCGGGCGGTATTGACGCCACCGACGACGCCGGTTTCAGCCGAGACTGCGACAGCGTTGGGGTTGGCGGCGTGCAGGAGGTGGAAGCGCAGCGTCAACAAGCAAACAAGTATCAAGGACGGCAGCATCGCTCAAACTCATTGGGCGCGCGTTTGTCGTTCAAGGGACTGTTACGAGATGGCCTGCACATGCACTGGCGAGAGTAAGTTATACTAAATCATTACATTATTATCTCACAATACAACCGCATAAATCCTGCTGCAATGCAATGCGCTGCTGCAGATTGATGCTATTATTAAACATGCATCAAACGTTTTCGCTCCTGTTTTACGCCATATTTATCTACTGTTTGATAGTCAAGCTACCAAACGTTTTTTTGGCATGCCGTCGTTTTTACTACCTAAACAACGGGCCTCCATGCTGCTGCGATAAATAGCGCGTTTATTTATTCTCTTGGATAAACGCGCTTTGTTTTTGAACAGTTTCTAGATTTAAATTTCACATTTCACATATTACATTTATTACTTGTGAAACTTGTGTATGTGTGGATGAAAATGTTTGCAGCGGTCAAATGAGCAATAAAACTCTAACTGAACTGAAAAAATCCGTGAAGCACTGCGGATCAACGTCATTGTGTAATAAAATTCGTTATTTATTCGTCCGTTTATCGTCTGCTGATTTGTTCGATTTTATCGGGGAATAAATGCGCACAAAGTTTGCGAGTCGATTAATTTGTGCTAAGTTTAAATTGAACGATGCAAACAAACGCCAGTCGTAAATTTCAAGCTTCAAAATTTACGTCTGTTTGTTTAGACGACGTCAAGTGTCTTTGCGAACTGATTTCGTGAAACAATTTCACACATTTGCACTTAAAGTCGTAGGTACATATTGAATTACGCAACAACACTAAGTGCTTTTGTTTCTCTTGTTATTCTCTTCATTTAGTTCGAATTAAAACATGTTAGAACAGATAAAACAGATTTGAGTGGTTAAAGTCTTAAAATTTAAGTGATTTAACGTATTAATGAGTTTTTCATTAAATATGTTAGGTAAGGTTAGGTTAGTAATTTTTTTGATTTAGTAAAAAACAGAAAACTAGTTTTAAGTTATTACCGCCCTCTAGCGCTTAGTAGTGGAAACAATATGCGGTTGTTAGGAAAACAAAGGATAAATATGCACAATATATGTATATAACGTTCATTTGTTTGTCCGATTGTTGATTATCAGTGCGTACTTTAACGAACAAGCATCGGCATTTGTTTTTTCTCGGACGTTGTGATTAAACTCAGTTAATATACTCTGTTTTTAATAATTTAAAGTTTCTGCGGTTTTAACTACAGTTATGTTTAAGTAAGTTATATTATTAATTTTTAATCGCTGTATTAATTACTGAAATCAGTAATAGTAGATAAAAGAAATAGATAAAGTTATAAATATTTTCGTGTAACAATGGAAAATCTTAAAACAATTGAATTGAATACTAAACATTACATGTGTTTTGTTTAGTTATTCGTATAATATTTGAACAATTTCCAAACAAATCGTAACATAACGAGTTTCTCACGTTCGCTGCGCGAATAATAAATTTTTATTTTCGCGCACTTTTATCATCGCATTATAATGAGCGCGAGTGATTTGTCGATGTAAATAAATCGTTGGTTGTGTTCGGTTTACGTGTCCATAGATATGCATGTCGAACGAATCCATCGCATTGTTTACGACACGTCCGAAGGTTACGTGGATAACTGTTTCGATTTCAAATATTGTTTGTACGTAATACATAATGACAGCTCTCTTGGATTGGCTCAACAACGAACAATCGAGATTGTTAGTTATCGTATTAGGAATAAAGTGTTCTAATCGTTTTTATTTTCTACCATTGCCATGTGCGTCGTTGTTGTAATAATGAGTACCTTGTGTGCTCCACACAGTCGGAGGTATATTTAAATAAACAAATAGATAAATAAATAAAATCTATTAGGATAATATGCGCAATTTTTTAACACGCGGGTTATATTTCCCGACAATTTCTTTCACTAAGTCGTCGATTTTTGTAAAAAAAGAACATATATTTGGAGACGACCATCGCCATCACGTCATTCGCTTGTCGGTCTCGCCTGGTTGCCTCTCATTTGTCCGAGCTGTAATTTATAATTGAAAAACGCTTTTCCTTTTTTCCAAACGAGCTCCTCGCATTTTTCAATTTCCACCGGCGTCTGGCGCAGACGCAAATGTTGCCAACGAGCTTTTCTCCAAAACTGTACACGCTGCTGACTTTGATTATTTTTTTCCTCCGACACTGTCGCTGAAAGAAACGCAATACCCTTTCGGTTTTCTGGGGGAGGTGCGCGTCCATTTGCGTTAGTCGCCGCTCCCACGTTGAATTATCAACTTTGCCAAAAATGCGGCACGAAATTAAGTTCGGACGGGTTTTGTGCCCGTCGCCCGCTTTGACAAGCACACAAACGCTGGCTCCTACGCAAAACTTCCTAATTATTTTCGCATTTTCCTACTCCCCCTGCAAAACGCGTTTCCGTTCTGCTAAATTTGGTTTTAATTAATCCACGTCTTCAGGACGACTTGCAACTTTTTTGTTGTTGTTGTTGGTGGTGAAGAGTTTTCGTAATTATAAAGAATAACAATGAATAGGTATTTTTAGCAAGTGCTGAAGTGAATGTGGAGGATACATAAACAATGAGTCAGCGCTATGCGTATGTTTATGTTGTTAGATGTTAGATTGAAGAGCTGAAGAGTCGAGGAAAGATAATAAAGAT
Source organism: Atheta pasadenae (assembly GCA_030264155.1). Classification (NCBI taxonomy): domain Eukaryota; kingdom Metazoa; phylum Arthropoda; class Insecta; order Coleoptera; family Staphylinidae; genus Atheta; species Atheta pasadenae. The sequence goes on along the minus strand of JARJDS010026391.1, from coordinate 9,644 downwards.
GTCGAATTGATTCCCAACTGATATACGATCGTGCACCGGCGGCGGCGTATAAGTTTTATACGTTTTAATAACACTCATCTACTCTTTGGTTTTGTTAACGCGCTCTGCTCAGCTGTCGAGTCTTTTACTGCCAATTTTATCTCGTAACATTGACACACAAAACCAGCAATTTAAACTCAAAAGTAAATGAAAACCGATTTGTTTTCAATAACTTTTGGTATAAAGTATTTATGTTGCAGCTTAATTAAGTGATTATTAATTTTTAACGATTTTACCCGAAAGAAATTAAATTTAGTCGGAAATTCATTTTTTTTTCTGTAAAAGAAATGATTAATGATGTTTTTACAAAGTTTGCGGCAAGTTAAGTGTATGAAAACCCTGAGTACATAAATATAATAATTTACGCTGTAGACGCTGCTGTTGCTGCAGCCCGATGTTGATAAATCGAAGGAAATTGTCCAGCAACTTGTAGTAATTATGCTTACACGCGATGCACAAAACGCAAAGCGTTTCGTCCTTGTGGTCGAGTGGGCGTCTGCGCGACGGGCCCTCGCGAGGTCGAAAGCTCACCCAAAGTGTCATCAACAACGTGCAGCGGGGTCTGCAAGACCACTGGTCGAATGGTTGCTTTGACATCAAGCACGAAATGATTCGGAATGCAATAACTTGTCACTTGGATATCACACACATCCGTTTCAGTATCGTGTAATTTATTCTTTGTCGCATGACTTGAAAAAGCACTGCACACCGAAAGGTGAAGTTGTTCATTAAGTGTTCGCGCATTTAACATTGACAAGTCAAACTTAACAATCGTTGTGTTGTTACGTTTGTACCAAGAACAGGAGTGAATTATTAATTTTTATTATTAAATTTTGCGAAACTTGGGTTTTTTGTTAATGTTTTGTATGTTTGGTTGCATATGTTAAATCTCTAAACTTAAATTTTATCACAAAACTTTTGTTTTAATTCGGCACTGAAAATATTTATTTTCTTTATGCGTATGTATATTCTGTACGTCATTTCATTTGACTGTAATCGATTTATGAATTTATAATAACACGCATCGGCGGCGGCGCGGTGCGTTCGCAATTTATTTAATGTGTACTTGATCGTGAAGTTGTGACAGCCGCAACTCGTTGATTTTTCATAAAAAACCAACGCATTGGTTATTAACTTGGACTTCAACGAATGTTAGTGCGGTTAGTGTCTCTTGCCTGATGTCGGTTAAGTCTTGAGTGTGGAAAACGTGCGATGTTAATGCACGTGCAGCTTGCATTCACGACTATGTGTCGTTGGTCAAGGATGCATCCTCGAGCCTTCTCTCTTTTTTTTTTTTTGCAAGTCTGCATTGGAACGATCTTGGAATGTTAACAAAAGATTTCTATTTTTGTCGAGAATAATAATGATTTGACCAATGGCGCCATCTATAAAAATTTTCGAAAACTATACATACAAATCGGTACTTTCTATTAAAATATATTATTATTTATAAACAATTTGTCGTTACAACTAAAATTTATAACTTGTAATGCATTTGACTTGTCATTGTCTTTGTTATTGTGAAAACATCAAAACAAACACTTAAACCTCTTGCAAATATGCACATTTCCGTTCTTTGCGATTGCGCGCGATGAAATAATCTTGAATTTTAATTGCTAATTAGCCGAACGTGCTCCAACGAGCAAATGAGCTGACTTTGTGCACGAACTAGCTGCGGGTTATCTTAAAACGTCAAGTCTTTACTGCATCGCACTCTTTCCATCCACAACCCAATGACATCTTGCTTCTCTTCGTTGTTTTGTGTTTGAGTCGAGTTCGAGTTTAAGTTTACTTTTTGTTCACTTAGTTCATAAACGTTTTACATGTACATTTAAATATTCAAAGTTTTCGCATACAACATAAAACATTTGTATCGATAACCTCCGACGACCTTGAGCATGCATTAGTTAAACATAATATCCATTATGACCAATTAATCTAAAATCACAACAAACAGCACCACACACTAAAAGCCAACAAAAAACAACAAGTTGATTGATTGACTGTGTCATTTGAATTTTGTGTTTTTTGTTTGAATAAATAAACAAAACATTAAATAAGGAATAAATCAGAAGGATCAAAGACATAATGTGGATCAGTTTTAATAAAAACGTTGAACGAAGTATATTTTATTGAACATTTTGTTGTTGAATTGTTTTATGGTCGACGACGGCGGCGTTGTTTCTGAAACGCGTCTTTCTAACAGTTTCCTTGCTCCAGCAATGAGGGCGGCGGCTGCGTATTGTGGAATTAATTTATTATGGAAGTGGTCGTTTATTATCACGGCGTTTCGTTGGTTTTCTCGGTCGTTCTACTTGCCCCCGGTCGCTTGCACTTTGGTCTTGCCATTTGCCAAGTGGCAGCAAGTACCAAAGCTCTGCAGTTTATATCTCTTCGTTTTTAATTCGTTCAAATTTAAATTCAAGCATTTGATACAGGGTATTGTTAGTTAAAACTTTGATTTTGAATGAAAATATACGATAAGAAAGCGAAAAACAGTAAATTTTGTTTAACTGCGATTTTAACGGAAGTGGTGCCCTCTAGCGAGAAATTGTATGAAGATAAAATGTAGCTTAGGAAATTAGGAAAACTCTTGTTATAACGATTTTTTTATAATTTGAATAGGAAGTTAACTTTTTAGGTGTTTTAGTTGAAATTACCGTTAAGAATTTAAATTTGTAGACCCTGTAGATGTTTTTTGGTTAACCTATAAACATTTCTAATGGTACTAACAAATAATATCATTACTCTTCTTTAAAACTAAACAAAGATTCAAGCTCTAAATCTATTTTTAGTCGAGTTATTTATGTTTTAAATTATTTTTACCCGTAGTTTTTACTTTAAAATAAATTTTTTTTAAATAATTCGCATTTTCTATAAACACTTTGTATGTTCACATCAATAAAATGCAGGCATAACTTTCAAGAGCTTATGTTTTAAATAAAATTTAAATGCACGCTGCTTTTTTGGCCTTATTTGACGTGAAAATGTGCGCATTTCTCTCAAATTTCATCATTTTACGCCGTCTGTCGTTTTTATCGGTCGTGAGCGCCTCGTAGCTCGTTTTTATCAAGTGATTGCTGTCAGTTGGAGTGGGTCGAAGATCCATCGCGGAAGAAGAGTTTTGGGTTTTCTTCTTGCGTTGCACACAATCGCAAAAACTCCAACAGTTGAGATGTGGCGGCGGCGGCGTACGAGTCTCTAAGCCTATGCACTGAACGAGTAAAACGTATCCGAAGGATTCGTCCTTGCCCTAGATCGCGATACGGATCCCGTACTTGTTACAAGCGTGTGTAAGTACACCGCAAAACGTCATCGGCGCGAAAACACCAAGTACTCGGGAATGTGATAATTTGTTGTTCATAGCGAATTATATTGTTTTCTACTAATTGTTTGTATTTGTTACAAATTTTATCTTTATTGCATCTTGAGATTATTTAAGATTTCAAGTCGTGTTCTTGGATTTAATTAAATATCACTCGTGATTTATTTTATTTATTACATTACATTTGTTTTTGTTTCTAAATGCAGTGACAAGTTTTCTTTTTTTTTTATATAACATTTTAATGCTGGTTTCGATAACATAACCTTGATTGTACATTAATAGTGTTACAAATTAAAACAAATGAAAGCCGAAGTCACTGGTTTTAATTTATTGATAGGTTGAGTGTTGAAAAACACATTAATAAAATGTATACGTCATGTTTTATTATTTTTCATATTTTAATAAGTCGTCGAAAATCAAGGTGTGGTTTTTAAATTTTAATTTTTATATTCACGTTTGAATTATGTGAAATATTAGAAATCATAATAAATTTACTACGAAAATATCGATTAAAACGGTTAATATATTGCGCATGCGTCGATTCAAACTAACTACCAATAGAAATATAGTTTGGTGGAAATACTTAATGTTGATTGGTTTGCTCGACCACGCCCCTTGCACACCCTGGGCGTGGTTTGCTTGGTTATGCCCTCAAACCAGTTTTTGACTGTTAAGTGCGCAAAGATACCACTCTAAATAATTAAAAAAACTTTATCGCAAAAAAATCGTGATGAAAAAAAACAATTATTTAAATATGTGCAATATTTTATTATCTTTTAATCGTAAAAATATTTAAATCAATATTTTAATTTGCACATATTCAATTGTTTTCGTAGTGATTTTATGCTTTTGTTTTTCAACACGTTGTAATAAAATGGGCAATTATAGTAACATCACGCTTTTGTTTATCTTTATTGTTCCGGGAAATTCTACGGAATTATGTCAATAATATTTATTATTAATTTCAATTTTTTTTCCAGTCTCAATTTTTTTTGTTTTGAAATTGAATGAATAATGTTCTGAATTTATGACACGTCTTCACCGTGAGTCTTTTGTTTCCTTCACAATGCATTGCATGCACATTTCCTAATTGCACGCGACTAATAAATTTGCATTACGCCTCGTTTGGCGGCGGTTAATGGAAAACGTGTGTCCAACATTTCGCCAATTGTTACATCGCGCTGGCGTGCCAATGTTTATCCAATTCATTAACCCGCCTAGTGTAGCGTAAGCAAACCGGAACACCCAACGCGCGCTGTTTTACCAACTCTACCACCCCCAGCAGTCACACAGTGCACAAACAAAAGCTCTCTTCTCGCATCGTCTTTCAACGGATGCAAAGCCCTTCCGAGGCGGGCACATGCTCATTTCACCGCGCGGCCTCCAAACACAACAACAACAGCTACACAAAACCATCCTGCCTCAAACGTATCTTCACTCATGCACGTGTGTGACTGCCAAGTTATAAACAGGAAAGCAACAAAAGCATGACGTGGTGCTCGCAACCGCCTCCACTAATACAAGGAATCTAAACTCAGATACACTTACTCTTACATTGTATGCAATAATTGAGTGTGCGAACACTCTCTCTTGATCGTGGTGGTGGTGGTCGTCGTCGTCGCCTCGCACCGCCGCACCGAAAATAGCTCCTGGGTCAAGCACGTGGGGGCGGCTGTCGCTGTCGAACTAAAACCACTACGCCGCAACTGCTGCTCCGGTGCTCCGCTGCTCTGGTTTTCGTTCGGTTTCGAACTGTTTTCTCATTTTCGATCAAGTGTGCGGAACACTGGCAGATGTTTCAATGATGGCTTAATGCGCCACCGCCAACATTCAGCTTTATGTTTGCTGTGGATAAATCCATAATCAATACGGCGGCGGTCGTCATCTCATCGCTTCATTCGCGAACATGAATGGTGAAAGCAAATAGACCTTGTTTGATGTTTGACTTTCATTTCGGTTCACTTCTTTCTTTTCTTTGTTTCCTGAGACATCATTGATTTTTGATTGTCACCGGGAACGGGATAACGTTTAGTCTCTTTTTCAATATTACCACAACACTAATACACAATATTGATCGTCGATTGTTTTCCATGTTGTTGATTTTCATGGCTTGCTTTTACAAAATAGTATCGATGTTAACACAATCGTAGTTCGTTTGTTTTTCGCATTGTTTTTTTTGTCAGTGCCTACTTCTCTCATTCGATAGTTTTGTTTGTTCTGTGTTCCACGTAGTGACAAAGTTAAATCATAAAACAACACATCATTTGCTGTTCGACACCAAAATTACGTAAGTTAAATATAAAATTAAGAAATCAGTCATTTAAAAGTACTTCCAATTTCATTTCCTTGATTTTCGATTGTAATTTTTGACTAGCCTTTTAATACTCGCAGTACTTTCAACATATATATGATTACGCCATCGTTAATAATAAATTAATTTCTTAATACCAAGATAAACGCAACCGTAACATAAAATTACATCAACTTATTATTCTGTTTGATAGAGTTACCGATACGGTGTTGATGTCTGTTATTATAATACACATTCTTTCTTGTGGGATATTCAATAGGATATAATTTATATATTTATAACAAGATTAAACATTTATTAATTTCCATTACTAGCTAGCTAGCCGGTCGAATGAATGAAACAAACGCAACAAACAAAATCGATCAGTAAACCAAAGCCTACTAGTTTTCGTGTCTTGAATTCAGCGCACGTTTTGTTCGACTCTTCCACATCCCGTCGGTTAGCCATCATTATAGCCAGACGATTTGGTTGGAAGCTAAATGGTTACTTAACTGCCGTTCATTAATAAATGTCAATTGTAGTAACCTTGATATACATTGCTCACATTGCATTATCATAACAATTGATCTTGTTGTTTTGTGTTTGAGATTTCAATGCATATCAAACCGAATTATATCCGATTTATGTTATCAATATACAATATGTTAATGAAGTAACTATGAACGCATCGTAGATTAATTACTTAACGTACAAATTAGGCCAATCTAATACAAGTCGCTTATTGCTAGTCACAATTAATTATTAAACTTTATTCGTTCGTGTGTGAAATGTCGTCGATAGCAATCGATGTAGCGCAGGATTTTTTATTAGTTTCGATCAACCACTACCATGGTAACGAATTAATCGGTTGCTACATTACATTAGAAGAATATTAAGATGCCAGCTAATTAATTTGTCATTATGGGTAATAATATAATATTGAGTCAATGGTTCAGACTGTTAACAGAATTAATTTAAGAAAAAAAAAACGGTTTAATGACTTTGGCGAGTGCGCAACCTTATAACTTTTGTTTTTTTTTTGTATTTGTTTCTTAAATTATCGACTTTTAATTAACAGTTCTTTTTTCTGCTTGCACATAACTTAGGAATTTCGTACTAATTAAACTAATTAACGGGTGTAACGTGGAAATATACATGTGCGCATATTTTAGTTTGTGTTTATTTCCATTTTTTTCTACGTTTATTATATTTTATTGCAAATAGAGTCAGATAAAACGCAGATAAATGTGATATAAATCACGCTAAAGTGGTCTCGCTTATTTTCGTATTTTTTAAAAAGTTTAATTTACTATTGAAATGCCAAGATAATTTTTTTGGCACGGTTATGTCTGACCTTGGATTCAAACGCAGAGAAAGCTTTCAGGTTCATTTATTTATAACTTTTGTTTTATTTTATAAGTTATAAGTGTTTAGTGTTATAAATTATCCTTATTGATAAATAGTATTTGATTTTATTTCCAATTTTTTAATATAAAAAAATACAGGGATGGATTTATTCATATATTCTAACCTATAAAACAGATTTTTTTACTTGATTATAATTAATTTTAAATTTTATATTTTAAAATGTTCGTCCAATTTTATATTTTGGTTCACGTTTATTGTAAAACTTAACCTAAAAAAATAAGGTTTGATAAACTGGTAGGTAACGCCATCTGTTGCCCTATAGCTTGCCTATTCGTATAGTTTTGTTTAGTAAAATTTCGTTTCGTTATTTTTTTGTTTTTCACGTTGTTGATTTTCAATTTCATGGCCTACTTTTTTATAAAGTTGGTGTTATAAAAAATTGAAACAAAACAATTTATTGAATACTGAGTACAACCACAAATTATACCCTAGTAACTTATCCTTTGCTTCAACGAAAGGTAAATATCTAGTAATACCACAAGGATATTTCCTCCGGTTGCATAATAAATGAGCAGCCGATATTTAACTTAGTAATATAGCTCCGTTGCGCTCTCCATGGCTGAATTACAACGCTGGTAACGCTTGTAACCCTTGTAACTGGAACAAAATTCCACGTTCTGGCTCTTAATTATTCATCGCCTATCTAATCACGCGCCGTGAGTTACAAAGTGCGGTCGCGCCTCGTCCGCAGGACGGAACAAGAAAACAAAAGTTGAGGTTTTGGCGGGCGCACATCCGCCCCATAGTGGTCTGGCTCACCTTGTGTCGCAAATGGCGCACTCGCATCAATTGTACCACACACACACAAATCTAAAGTCCGTCATTTATTATTATAACCGCCTATATTTCATTGCCGAACACAGCAGCGAAAATATACTTCACTCGTTTTGCATATGAGCAAATTTCATAAATAATAATTTGACTGCACACGTCTTGGCTGTGATGACGAATTGTCGCGGCAAGTGTGGAACAAGTGGACAATATCTTTCGATATTGGAATATGGAATATTAAAAACCGTGCTCCTTCACCTTTCTTTTGCGATGGCAATGTTTAGTTTAGCTGTTGGGGATTTGAGAGCGAGCCATAAATCAAATTCAGCATTAACGCACGAATAAAACAGATCAGAAAAAAAAAAGGATGGCGATAGGGAACTAAATAAAAATTTGTCGTTCTATTGAGTTATTTCACTTTCCTTGAGATCACGAACGTCTCAAACGAAACGGCAGGATTCTTGTTATAAAGTTTTATGTGCCAAATAACGTGTAACATTTTATTTTCGTTAAATTTCTTCAAGGGTTTAAGATTTCACTTAAAATTTAAATTAATCATACCATATGTCATCAGTCGTCATCGTTAACAACATTAATTAAAGGTCATGTTTACTCAAATATTTTGTTTAAATAATTTTTATCAGGTTGACCTTTCTTTGAAGAAAAAAACATTTTTAGCAATGTGTATGTGAATGTGAAATATGAATAAAAATTTTCCACGCGTTAGAGAGCGCCAAGAGTTTCAATGATTGGATTATAATGCCCGCACGATTCAAGCAGGGTTTTTTCCGGTTCGCTAGAATTTTCGTAACCTACATTTCCCTGATTTTCAAGGTTCCTCGCGGCCTATATATCTCACCATCGAGCGTTGTATATACACGAATAACGAACCGGCGCGAACATTAATAGCACGCTGCGGCTGAATTGGCGGCGGCGGCAGCATGGTAGAATGTTTCTGAATGCGCGACACGACACGCGGATGCAAGATTAAAATTCTTGCCTGAATGAGAATGCAAAATGGTACACATAATACGGCGCGGAACGCATCGCCGCCGGTTCATCCTGATTTTCCACCCGCCGAACCCACCCGCATAGCTAGCAACAAGAGGCGCACTCGGGCGTGGAAATATCGATTGCATTCTTGACACAAATAATCTCGGCCCGTACTATTTTCGATGTTGTCCCGTACACGGACTTCTCTCGCTCATCTAGATCAGGACTGAATGGATTAGTTGATGTTTAATTAATGAACAAAACTATTTTTATTATTACTTAGGTTTTAATTTGAATTTTTACAAAGTTAGGGTGTATCAAGAAAAGTTACTAAGATAAATTGTAGGTTATGTTATTAGCAACAACTTTTGTTAATAACATTTTTTGATATTTTTATTAAAAGTTCGAGATAATAGTAATTTTATAACAAAAAACACGCTCACAAAAATTTTCAGTTATAAACTTTCGATACTTAAATAGCGATTTCTGGCGAATTGGTGCGTTCTATCAAAAAAAGTTACTAAGATAAATTGTAGGTTATGCTATTAGCTATAACTTTTGTTAATAACATTTTTTGATATTTTTATTAAAATTTGAGATAATGGTGATTTTGTAACAAAAAACACGCTTACAAAAATTTTCAGTTATAAACTTTCGATACTTAAATAGCGATTTCTGGCGAATTGGTGCGTTCTATCAAAAAATGTTACTAAGATAAATTGTAGGTTATGTTATTAACAACAACTTTTATTATAAACATTTTTGATATTTTTATTAAAAGTACCAGTTTTAAGTGTT